>VWZS01010863.1:687106-937022 GCA_013397075.1 Rhabdornis inornatus | reverse complement strand
CAGAGACTATTTATTTCACACAACTCTTCCTGGGAATCTTTTACTTATTTATTTCAGCTGGCCTTTAGATTACTCACACATTTTTTGGATGAGGTTATCAAAAATAAAATTTAACACAGCCTTTTTTTAAAAAAGGAATGTATTGTTTCCATTAAAGTTCCTCTGTCTATGGTTTTATACTGCTTGGATATGAAAAAGATATTTAATGCTGACTACTAAAGTGAAGAAGCCTGTGATTTAATAAAGACATAACAAATGTCTTTCTCTTCTTTATGACGGAAAAAAAATTTTCTCTAACATCTTGTGATCTGGGCTGGAACTGAATTCTGTGACAAATGCACACTCATTATCTGCAGAGATTAGAGATCTACTTAAAACAAAACAAAACCTCTCAATGTATATGCACTGGTTTTACATACCAGTGTGTTGACCCCTCTAAGAGACTGAAACCTTTTGAACTTCAGTACTGTCACTTGAACAATAATTTAAGATTCCAATAATATCAAGCATATCAGATGAACATGAAAAGCTTGATGTGAGCCCTTGGGTAAGGTGAATAACAGAGACATGAAATTGTTGAAGGAGAAGAGCTTCAAGCCACAAGGAGAACAGATAAATAAATGTGTTTGTTTGGGGAACAAAAAGTTCAGACAGGCCTGGTGAAGAATCTTGAAAAAGACCAAACTAAAATATGCATGCTTGGTCAGTCTAGTAAACTCCAGGTGCATTCTTCAGTGATAAATAGAATAAATCCACAGACAAAAATATTACAACACTGTTTTACTCAACTAGCTGTTTTTTAAGGTAATCCTAAAAAATTTTCTGTTTGCTTCTGTTTCTCATGTGGTTCTACTGAAGAGAGGACTTAAGAAAAGGTATTTCAAACTAATCTCCAAACACTTATGAAAGTACGTAACACTGATAAACTGAAATTCCAACAGAAAAAAAATCCAAAAGCATCCTGTCTGTATCTTTGCTTTAATGTCATAAAATTAACCATATATACTTGAAATGTCTAGAAGTCAAACTTTCTCCTGAGAAAGAGACTAGAATATCAGATATTTGTGAGAAAATGCAATTGCTAATAAAGTGTTGAGACAAACTGCAACTTTTATACATATAATCAAGAAAAATTGTGGCTTCTTCCATAATGTTTCAGGTTTGGAAGCTTGTTTCTTTTAAAAAGCCATGCAAAGCTGCAGAAATAATCTTCTACATCCATTGAATGGTTTGATTAATCTCCTAGAAAAATTTCAATAATGATCCACAGAAAATTCAGACAATATCATACAGGAAGGTCTGGAAGAATAGAGAATACATCATTTTCAAGGCTGACACCATGTTCCATTAGTCTGAGTTTGGCTTGACTTTTTAAGTGGCTTTTAAAAATATTTCTGAATTTTTAAACACATTAGAGAAAAACCACAATGCTTTTCAGATGATAAGTATGTAAAGCATATTTTTCGGTAGCATAATTGAAACCTAATTAATCTTTTCCCCTGGAGATCTCCTAGAGCTGAGGGTAGTGACTATCACAGAAAGAAGACTCAGTAACAAGAGGCATTTCCATTCACAAATATTTCCTCTGGAGCATCAAAGGAATGTTTCAAAATATATTGCAACAATTTGACTTAAATGTTTTGATTATGCATTACACATGCCATTTAACCTTGCTGTACCTCAATTTCCCCATTTATAAGAAAAAGAAAATAATATTTACTTAATATGCTCACATGGCTTTTGCAAAAATATATTAATTAGTACTTGAGCTATACTTGAGAAGTATTATATACTGTCTTAGCTGAAACTTTCATGAATCCTGAACACTGCCTTGGGAAATAATGTCAATGTTTTTTTTTATTGGCTCTTAATAAGATGTCACATTCATATGAAAATTATATGTGAACATATTTTACTGGAGAAGGGAATTAAACCATTTTTTATTTGTCTCTAGTGCTTAATAATATTACAATATGAGAATAATATATGAAGAAATGTTATTTGAGAGCAGAAATTAAAGCATAAGAGTATCTTTCAGAGAATGAATGCAAAGCCATAATTATCTGGCAGCAAAACCTGTGCATAGGACAACCAGTGTATTTAGATACTACTTATGCATTTACTTTGCTATCAGTTCATTCATACTACACATTATTAGTCAAAATAGCAATAGAGATTAAACTCTCTTGGTCACTATTAATTCCTTCCTGCTTCAGTTTGTTCTGTTCTACATTTTAGTTTTCTAGTCACACAGAAAAGGACAAAGAAATGTACTTCAGGCTTGGTTTTGGATGTGTTGCATAAAACCCCAATACCAGTGGCTGTGAACAACTTTCCTTCAAGCCCAAAAAGGCACTGCTTTTAGATTTGCATTGAATGTAAAAATAGATTTCTACTGGAAGAAGTGGAAGAGAGGTTATCTTACTTCATTCTTTATGAAATACACAGATGAAGACTAGTATGTGCTATATACTTCTGTAGCTGTGAACATGGCCAGAATTTTATCACCAGAATGTAAATATGGGAGGTTGTATCTGCCAAGCATTTTGTCACATTATCACTTAAACATTTGTAAATAAGCCAGCAAAACTGAAGATAAAAGAATAAAATGCATCTGAACTTTCACAATATTTTTCTAACAACGTATAAACCTTATAATTATAATGAAGCTTCAGTCAGTGCTGAAAAAATAGAAAGATGATATTTCCATCTAAGATACAAAATAATGTCTTTTAGAAAATTGAAAAGAATTTATTTCCAAAATATTTATGTACAAAGATTTTCACATTCATCCTTCAAAGTTTTCAATTTGTCCAACAACAGGATTTGATATAAAGCTTAGAAAAACATTTGGAACTCTGAAATTATTTCTTTTGGTATTGTGGCAATACTTGCCAGTACTACTTATGGCCGACTTCTTTGCACTTTAATCTTTCCACCTCCAGAGAATATATTTTGTCTTTCCATTTCATTCATTTATTGTTTTGGTGTGTGAGGTTGGTTTTTTGGGGGGTGTGTTTTGGGTTTTTTTTCCTTGCCTGTTTTTATATTTCAGTGTTAAATTATTATTGTGACTAAGCATTCAGTTACTTTAACTTTTTTTAGAAAATGTTTTAAATTACTCTTATTTTCAATCTATTTTTAGCCACAAGAAGGGATTTGAATCATTCAGATACTGTGGATTTGAATCATTCAGATACTGTGGATTTGAATCATTCAGATACTGTTCTCCAAACACAACAGAAAATCAGAAAAATTTCATAATATCACTTGTGTACCCTATTAGATGAAGACCAGTGCTCAATACCACTGGTCCATATGGGCATTTATATATATTTTAAATATATATAAATATATGAAAACACATGAAAAATGTTATGCATATATTGCAAATAATTTGATTAAAACATACACGTATTTATTTTAGCATGGCAAGGAGCACTTGTTCAGTCACAGGTACTTAATTGTCATACCTCTCTAGGTACTCAAGAACACCAAATTATCAAAATTACTCTTCTCACATCACATACACTTCCTGCCTCAGTGCTTCCAACTGGTAGGCATCTGCTCCTGGGTAACACTCAAGTAGCAAAGTCTGCTGGCAGAGAAATACTGCACATTTCAGAGGCTTTCCCTGTTTATGAAGTGGTTTTACTCATTTCTGCCTTCAATAGTCTTCTGGGCTTGCTCTACAAGCCAGGAAGCACTGGTGACTCAAATACACTTCCTAATCACTATAGCTTTAAGTATCTATTCATATCAAAACATCACCTCAATAACAAAGAAAGAAATAATTGTAGGACTGCTGCTAAAAATGAAAGGTCTAGGCGTGAAAAGTTACATATTTTTAAACTTACAGGCCATCTCATTACAGATGCTATTCTATTCACAATGAAGTCAATGGAAGTCTTCTGAATAATTCTCAAAGAAATGGCATTTGATGTGGCCATTTTTTCCCCCAAACACACAAATATCCATGCATTTAGAAATATTTAGATGAAAACACCTAATTACACGTAATCACACCTAATCACTATTCTTTCCTTCCATCTCATGTAACTTGCTATTTTACATAACATGATAAACTTTTTTCTGAGTAGTTAAATGTACAAGAAGAACTAAAGAAACTGCCTAGGACTGACAGTTGAAGTTCTAAGAAGACTGGCTTAGTCTTTTATCTACCTGAGATGTCTACCCAGAAACATAAGGCACTTTGCTGCAGGATGGGGACTTTTTTCCCCACGTTTTTTCAGATGTCATCCTGAAATAAACATGCCAGAACTCTGCTTTGCTGACTGCGTCATCAGAGCTTGCAAACGCTAGCACTTCTCTGACAGGCATTGTGAATCACAGTTATTTCTTTTTCCAATGTCTACGAGGTCTGCCACCTGAACTGGCATAGTCTGTAAGTGCCATCAACTTCTCCTCAGGGCTTACAAGCTATATTTGCTCTTTCAGAAGAATCTGAAAATGTTGTGAACCATAACTATGTTTCTGAGAGAACTTACAAGTTCTGCCATCTGTGCCTGCAGTGCTTCAGAGCATCATAATATGGATATGGAGATATTTTCATCATGGGGTTTACGATCTCTACCAGCTGCATCAGCAGAGATTGTTAGTGCTGTGAACCACAACCATTTATCTCTCAGCACAGATGCCTGCTTTACTTTTGCATTAATGGTCTATATCTGTTTGACCACTGTTATATATACGTGCATATTTTTCAGTAAAGAGGAAAGCAAACATCCAAACTAATCCTTTACAGCTGATCTTTAATCACTGCAGATCTGGATAAATTTCTAAATATTTATGGAAGTTTGACTATGTCTTGTTTAGACCAGGAATTTATTGCAAACGCAATTATTGTGATAGCCATATCACTTGTAAGCCTTTCTGTGGTCTGAAAAAGGTGCAGCTCTTACTGCTATACACAGATTTTGAAAGTATTTCATTTTATAAATACGATGTTAATTCTCTTTATGCCTTCCTGGCATCTTCTGACAATCTTTGGTTTAGACCATGACATGAAAAAAACCTGTCCTTATGAAGGAAACTTTTGCTCTCGTTAGCTGTCAGGAAGGAGCTTTGGCATACGGTGATATATCACTACTTTCCCAACATTGGCCCTGGGAAAGAAATGTGCTAGGTGTCTATGAGGAGTAACAGCAGATCCAGATGGGTACGACGAGGGCTGCGTGTGTCAGAGGGGAATGTAGAAAGAAGTCTATCTTCTCCATATGTTGACAGAGAAAGAAGCCATTGACATGCCAAGAAGCCCTTGACTGGCTGTCTAAATGGGGAAGCCAGGGATATAAAGGAAAGTAGTTTGAGATTTTACAACTGATGTCATTGTGTACTTGTTGCATTTCAATATATCAGTAAGGGAAATGTATAGATCTGGAAAATCTAGTAGTAAAATGCCCATAAATTAACACTAAGGAACTTTCAAATTACATCTTTGAAGATACTGGGCTTATGTATCTATAATTCTGTGCCTGTGTGTGTACACAAGCCTGACCTGACATAGTTAGACTCAATGAAATTTGACTGTGATGAAGTGCCAAACCAGAAATACTTTGTGGATACATGGAGTTTTGAGGAAAAGGCCTTGTTTCTTGCCAGTCTCATGGAGACTGGTTTGGTAAGTGGGATTTTTCAGATCTTGCCTCTGGGGCTGTCTGGCTGTGTTGGTTGCCCACAGCTGGGACCACAAAGGACCCCAAAGCATGCAGGCAGAGAATCTGGCACTCGATGGTTCCAAAAAGCAGTTAAATCTGCCTCCTGCTAATCCTAGACCTTCAGACCAACTTTAAGTTTCCTTTGTAACACGGTTTTGGAAACCAATGAACAGAGTGACTTTGGGAAAACATTTGCTTAGGTGGAATATAAGCACATTAGATTTCCATTATAAATGTAGAGAATTCAAAAATGAAAACACTAAAGTCAGTTTTCATTATTAAAGAAAATTATCCAAAAATTACTTACAGTTATGCTGTTGCTGAAATTGTGGAGGAAATGCAAAGTTTCCATATGAAACTAGGTCTTATTTTTTTTCTTTACTTAATATGAACAAAAATCCTAGAATTGTTGGCATTTGGGATGTAATATCTAAACCACAGATAGTAATAGAACCTTGTAAGATTAATTACTGCTTATCAGCTAATACCTATCTTGCCTTTTAAAAAAAATCCTATAGCTTTGGATCAGTGCTGTAAAACCACATATTCTAAATTTTATAGAAAAGGCAAATGTTCAAAGGGGAAACAGAAGTATCAATACTTTATAACTCTCTTATATGCTGATTCTACTCTAATATTTACTGAGCAGTCATTACTGCCTTGATCCACATCATCAGAGGCGTTCCAAATTCAAGTTCTACTCCCTATTTGCAATGTACCAGTGAAATACTTGATACTTTGTTCTTTGCTGGCATTAATATTTTAGCAAACCCGATATATGTTTACATAGATATGTTTCCATGTCAAATCACAATATTAATACTTTCAAAAGTCTATTTTTGTAGCTGTACTGCTTTCTGCATTTTTTCTGCATTTTAAGAAAAGGAATGCCAAAAGTTTTGAAATTAATTTGAAAGTTTGAATTGGTGCTTGCTGGTTTTTCGTGCTTTTCTACTACATATGTCAACTGAGCACACAAAATTTTTAAATTTTAAAAAGATTTGGAGGGAGGAGTATGTGTTCCTTAGACTGATAATAAATATTCCCCTTTCCAAATCAGTACACAGCCCTGGGAAAGCCAAAATCAAGATCAAAATAAATGTGGAACTGCACCTGCTGCTTAGAAGTTGGTGGTATTTAAACTGAATTTAATCTTGGTATTTACGTACAGAGAGACAGCACACTGACAAAGAATCCACATGAACATGGTCCAGGTATCTACAATTAGGGGATCATTACTAAACCAAATTATTTTCATGAGTAGGTGCATCTGACCATTATGCCATTGTCTGGAAACCTGCAGTCAAATTTGTAAGCAAACTGGAGGGAAACCTGTAAATTGCTAAAAAAACAAAACCAACTTCATCCTAATTGACTATGCATTGGGCCACATGCATGGTCTTCCTTTTTTTTCCTGTAATGAATATGATAACATTTAGAGGGCTTATTGATCCCCAATACTTAACTGTTAGGTCATATGAATAGCAAATGAAATATGATATAAAATATGCAAAATAATAGTACATTAGCCTAAACAACACTAATAAATTGCAAAGCTTAGCATGAAATTGAAAATCACTAATGGAGCACTGTGCAGTTTGTTGAAGCAATGAGCAGTCAAAGAATCATACATAATGTAACAGTACAATTGCTAACAGCAGGTTCATAGAAGACAATTTCAACTTATTTTTTATGGACAAGAGCAATTGATCTTTGAAGCTGTTCCTAAGGAGATTCCACTTAGCCCGAAAAGCATCTTGGGATTGAGTTCTGATCTATCCCTTGCATCAAATACATATTTATGAACTTCCAGAAAACACTGATTTAAATTACACATGAGATTATGGTTTATGAACTTAAACCAGAAGAGGTAAAAGTATTAGACATGTGAAACTAATACCTGAGACTGCTATTGAACTCAATGGTTATGACAGTCCTGCAGGTTCCACTGAAAGATAGGTAATATGTAATGAGCTTCACTCTTAAAATTCTTGAGAGTTACAAATATTAAAAGCTATGAACACAAAGAATATGTTTCAAAATCATAATATGCTAGATGATATTCTATTTTCTCAAGGCCATCTACATGAAAAATCAACAATTATGTTTAATGTAGTTGGTACCAAATGCACTTTTCCAAGGAGCAAGACTGCTTGACAAAATGCAAGTCTTTACTATGCACTGATACGAAAAGTTCTCACATTTGTGAACATTCGGGGGAAATTTACATCATATTATTTTTTTAAATTATTTTTGCAGCATTTTCCCAATGAAATATTAAATTTTATGTTGTCTTGGAAAATAAGTCAAAAAGGTTTTATAAAATTTAGTGTGCCATAAGATCTGGTGTATTTTAAGTATATTTAAATTAAGAACTGAACGGGCAAATGTGAAATTCTTGAGATCGCATGCAGAAAATATTTTTGCTTGCTAAAAAGTATTGTAATTGTAGCACAGTAACTGTTCATTTAAAGTTATAAGCAGCCCATGTTTGCCTTGATGAGCATGCCTCTTTTCTTCCAACTCCTTTCAACTCAGTACATGAATCTTGGCCATTTTAATACTGTTATTTTGCACGTGGGGGCTGTGTAGGCCCAATCTTTAGCGTATATGTCTTATAGAAATACCGAAAAAACCTGCAGAAAAATTATGTACGTGAAAACTGGAGAGCTGTCACAGATGGGTCTTTTGTTTATTAAAATGTAAAGTATTGAATGGCAGAGGCTTTTTGTATTATTAAAGTTTTGTGGACAGATTGTTACTAATTAAGCCTAGTCATATAGTTAACAAACCTAAAGCCACAATTAATTGAACAGCAAGTCAGTCACCAAAAAGCAACAGGTCATGTACTCACTGGGCAAACAATATTGTAGTTGTATATGTTGAGATCTGAGGAATTGTTTGGAAATGTAGCAAATACAAAACCATGCAAGAAACTCCATCATCCTGAGGCTCTCACTGATATAGGGATTGGACTACTGAGGGAATGTGGGCTCATTGCCGTGTTATATGTTTAATTGCTCTTAAAACTCCAAATGCCATCTCCTAAGTACTTCCTGGAGGAAACAGTCCCAAAATTACATGGATAAAATGTTTCTTCTCTTTCTTCTGAACATCCTAGAGGTACCTTACTGAAGATAACAGTGTATTAAAGTTTTATAGTGCAACTCAGCAACTAGCTTGTGGTTTCAGGGAAGCAAACGAAGACGTACAACTTTATAGCCCTATCCCTGTTAAAGACATAGGTTCCAATTTAAAACAGATTTCTCATCACAATAATTGAGGTTAAGGTCTTCCTCGATACTTTTGTTTTTGCCAAAATGAGATATAGGACATACAACTTGCAGTTTTGAGCATGAAACATAGATAAAACACTTAAACAATTTATGCATCAAAAAGTGTGGCAGTAATTTAACAGATATTGAAGTTTAGAGTTTACTTTGTTCAGCTCTGATCTCACTACCAGACAAAATAGCCATTATTTTATAGTTTAACTGTAAGCAGCATTCATGCTCCTCAAGCTGCATAGTATAAGAACTTTATGGTCAGATAGGTATTAATCTACTCACCAACAATATGGCTACGATTTTTTTTACATGGCTTGTTCTTATTTTTAAATAATTCAAGTATTTTCACAACCTAAACTGTCCTTTTTTTTTTTTTTCTTTTTTTTTTCACATAAGGTCCATTTTCTGCCTGGGCATCAGCAAAGCACAATTTCATAACTTCCTTGTCTCCTAGATTTTACATCAAATAACTATGAACTGATGAAAAGTATCCCATTTCCACAGTGTTCCCCTCTGGTGCTAGTATTCAGGTTTTTTTCCTCTGGGATAAACTTCCTATCACACTGTGCAATATGTGATACAAGGATGCTAACATTTTCAGAAGAGCCTGCATTAGAAATTGGCCTCTTAGTTAATGATACCTGAATGAAATTAAATATCCTGTAGATCTAAGAAAAATAAAGTATTCCCCATTTATCTCATAAAATAAATAAAATCAGAAACATGAGAGAGCTTACACTGAGACTGGAATATAACATTTGGAGAGTGAAAGCAAGTGGGCTGATGCTGACTTGAGGAGACTGATACAGTGGAATTGGAAATGAGGAGCTGAAGTGATATGGAGGATCCATGATGAGGCATACGATGATACCAGGGAAGAAGAAACCAGAATACCTGGTGCATAACATATCAATTACTTTACCTTAGGCAACCTTGCTTGTCCCCACTAAGTAGAGGAGAGTAGTGAGAGAAGACAAGTGGGGTAGCAACAACTCAACATGACCACTGCTGTTCATTTCCTCTCTCACAACCCATGGGAAGGAACAAACCAAATCAAAAGGACAACCAACAGGGCTCAAAATGTGCCTTAACTGCCTTACTCAGAAAGAGCACAGAGTACTTCCCTTCAGAAGTACTGCTGAAGTCACCACCTTGGCAGGACTGGTGGCATGGCAGGGATCAGGAGTGACATGGGGGTCTGTGTGTGTCTGTGCACGTGTCTTTGATCATCAGGGAATATTGGGAACCTGTGCTTGGACTGGACCATTGTTGCAAGCCCCAATATCTAGAAACACTATGTATATCTACTTTTGGAATATTCTCACCTAATTCTGTCTTAAAATATAAATGAGGCAGGCTAAATTAATCTACATCTTCCAACTCATTGCCACTTCCTCCCACAAGCCTTAAAAATGGCCATCAGAATAAGTGTTAGACAAATTTTAAGACACAAAAAGCTGGAAATAGTTTTCCTTAAATTTCAAATGAAAATATACCTAAACAAGGACCATGGCTTGTCTTCAAAAGAAGAGCATGGGAATTTGTCCAGTTCATTAGCAGCATTTAAAAATCATCACTTCCGAGAGCTGAGCAAAACCAAAACTTTGAACCAACAAATGTTTTAGTCTACAAAAGGCTGAATTCTTAGTGGCTCCGTTGTGAGAGAGAGGAATGCATTCATGGGAGAAGCATGCTTATTAGAACCTATACCATAACCTAGAATATTTGCAATAGCAAAAGAATAGAATACTGGAAGATCTGTATCTCCTGTTACTGCTAGGCTTAGGATAAGAGGTAAACACCAAAAAGTGCGGTAATGTCACATACGTATTACTTCAGATTTTCTGTATGTTTTAGGATAGTTTCATGGCCCTCAATTTATCCAATAACAGTAACTAAATATTCCTATTTATTAGTCTCTAATAGCTATTTTGCTTTGTTTCCTAGTAGTTTTCACCATAAAGACATGAGCCATCAATAGCTTACTGGTTTGGGATAGATATGAATACCAGATAATGCAATAACTCTGTCAAGTAAAGCAGTAAAAGAGAACCCTTGGGAAAAAAAATTAAATCTAAGGCTAAATCTTTATTTGTTGTGTAGGAACAACAGGACACTGAAGGTATTTTAAATGTGAGTCTCCCTCCCTCCCTTCCTGCCTTTCATATTTCCTTCCTTCTTCCTTCTCTCTCTCTCTCCTTCCCTCCTTCTGAGTCTCAGTCTCTCTGTTCCCTTCCCCTCTGTTTTTGGTCAAAATTATCAGGATCCAACAACAAGAATTGCTAGTATATGAAAAATCCCACTCCTGTGTAGCTGCTTTTTTTATTCACTCCATACTAGTGCTGTATAGGTTTACTGATATAGTCCCCTGCTTAATAAAAGACAGATGCCCAAATTTGTGTCACATTTTAGTATACAAGATATTCTGCCTGAGCTGCAGTATATATCGAGAGAGTAGTACAAATAATAAAAAAAAAAATTATGTTTGATATATTAGTATATGTAAATACAATAATGTATGCTACATTATTTTATACTCAGAAGCCCTCTTGACCACTGGGAAAGCTCTGAAGATCATTAAAATAGATAGAAAAAATATTGTCCTTTAGAGAACTCTGAGAATATTTACTTGGTACACCCAAACATATGATGATTCAGTACTACAAACCATACTTCTAATAGATTTTTCTTTCTTGCATTTTGCTTCTGTGAAAGGAGTCAAATGGACGTCCCTCAACTCCTGAGCCTTGCATTGTTCTCATTAGAAAAAAGCTACCCCAATTTCCCGCTAGCGTACATAATTGCTGCCATTGAACTACTGTTTGTGACAATAAGACAACAGTGTAGTCTATATACCCCACTCAGTGCTCACTGTTTCTACCAATAGTGCAACCTAGAGTGCCATTTGTGGCATTAGCTTTTGTGGATATAACAACCTGTCAATTAGGAAGTGAATTAAGTAATTCACACAATAACCGCCACGTAACAAGCCTCAGTCCCTGCTAAGCTGAGCGATTTTCAAACTGGCAAATCAGAGCCTCTGATCTAGAGCTGTGTGCCATATAGATATCCCAAATGTGTTCATCTGATGATATATTTGTACTTACTGTGGCTTAAAATATAATAGGTCCAGATCTTGTTATTTACGTTTTCACTGTTGTGACACTCATGGTTGCAGGTGATGAACAAACACAATACACAACAAGGGCAACTATCAAAATATCACTTTTCTTCATTAAATAACCTTGAAAACAGTTAATTCGTTTGCATTAAATTCGCCAATTTTAGATGTATATAAAATATACAGAAGATAGCATTCTTAAACTTGTAATGAACAACCAAAACTGATTGTTTTGGTTATTAGAAGTAGCTGACTTTGACCATCCTTAGAGTAGTTTTTCAATGGTATGCTGGACCCACATTATTACCATAACTACTGTAATCATCATGACACTAATGATTTTGCTGGAACCTAAATGTGTGAAATTAAGCCTTTAACAACTGTAAATCTGTCCAGCAATAAAGTCAATGAAAGGTCATTACACTGTGTACAAGAAGGATGTTGCATTCAGATGATACATAGTTGTATTGCATCTATATGCTGGCTTCTTTGGTGATTTCACAAAGAACGAATGATCATAATAAAGTGTAATACCAAATGTTTTCTAAGCTCAAATTATTATAATGTAGGGAAAAATCTACACCACATTTTACTTATAATCAAACTACTGAGCTTATTCACTCTTTTAAGGAAAGGTGATGTTACAGGCAGTTTGGTAAGAGCACACATATGTTTATATGTTAATTTAATCCACTTGGATCCTCATACACAATCAGAATAGGATAGTTTATTAAAATGTCAGCACTTCCACATCAGAAAAAAGTAAACTCTGGAGGTAGTGAGGCAGACTTTCAGTCTGTAACAGTTGATCTGCACTGGATGCAATTTTGCTTTTGGTTCTAAATCAAGCCAAAAAGTACAAAGAAGAATAAAATACCATACAAGTAAGAAGAAATGGCATTTTAAGCACTATGTAAATTTCAGGAGTAGATAAAACTCTACAGATAATACTAATCTGTTTTTGTTTTACCATTACCGTCTTTCCTTCTTCGGGAAAGGCAGGGCAAGAGGCAGAACATGCTCTCTTAAACATAAAATACCATAAGAATGAGCTGGACAAATAGAAATGACTAGGTTCTCCTTACCATGGCACTTACAATCCTATTAGTCAAAGCCATCATACTGAGAAGCTTAAGTGTGACTTAAGATGTTGGTGAGACCATCCTGTATGAAAAGTATGAAAAAAGTGAAAGATGCAAGGAGAAGCCCTGACAGAATACAAACACTGTATGTAAATATCACATATAAAGAAAATACATATAAAGAAGAACAACATGAAATTAGAGGAGAAAGGAAATAAGTTTTCTGTATGAGAGCTGAAACATCCCAAATAACAGAAAATATAGAAAATAATGGGAATGACAGAGACAAGGCAAACGAAGGTTATTGAAGTCAGCCAAGGTTAGCATGAACTGCATTGTGTTGGGTTTTATGCATGTGGCAAGAGCCCGGTTTGTCCCTGCAGTAGCTGGAAGTTTCTGTACCTTGCTTGCGGAACCAAACCCACCTGTGATGGTCTTGGGAGCAATGCATTTACACCCCCACAATGCAGGCTCAGCACTTAATAAGCTCAGCTGATCCTGAACCATCTGTGCAAGGAGACAGCTCGATGTCTCTCTTATGGTCAATCTGGCACTCAAATAAATAATTGGGAGTTGACTGAACTTCAATGTCAAAGATAAGATATCTAGACATAGATGTAAACAAATAAGAAGCTAGTGAAGCATGCAAAGGAGAAAGGTAATAGAAAGTGAAAAGGAAGAAAAACTACTGACAGAAACAACATTTTGGGCAGATAGGAGGAACTGATTTGATTTTTTAAAAGCTTAAATATCAGTCACATTATGTTCCTAATCTTATGAAGAATGAGGTGTAAATTCACGTTTTAATAATAAAAATATATATCAGAAGTGTTCAAATGTTGCAGTTCTGGTTGAAAGTTCTTTTTGCAATAATTTACTTTTAATCAAATAACTTAACAGTAAAATAAACACTCCTGCAGGCCACCATTCAATGGCAATGGCTAATCATTCAGCTTAACTGAAAGAAAGTATGTGTCATACACTGAAATACATCACGATGTGGATCATTCTGCTAAGGGTAAAGATCTGTTAGACTGAAAGATTTCAAATCAGATGACAAAAATGTTATAAAAGTTTACAATGAAAAACAATGCTTTAAAAGCACCTGTATCATCCAGAATTCAACGGTGAATAGTAATAGAATATTTAATTTACATTCCTTCTTCACTTCTGACAAAATGCAAACTTAATTTAAGACGTGCTCTTTCTATTCTGTAGAAGAGATATCATATAAGCCTGTATGTAGTGCTTTTTCATCCACAGAAAAGCAATGTATACTTGTTGTTATAATTTTCTTTTTTATTCTAGTTTTTGATTCCTCACAGTGAGGACTATTCTGAATACCAGAGAAATTGAAATAGTTTTAGACAGAGATACTGAAAGCTTGTGCCTAGGACCTTCAACCCTGGTATCATCTGATGGCACAGAAATCTCAGGGTATACTATTTAAAAAAAATCAGTCTTCATTGTCATAACTGACAAAAAACCTCAAGAAACATAACTAATATAAATGGAAGTCATATTGGAGGGCTAGATACAACTCTTACTTCCATGATTATATATCTTACTGTGTTACCCTAAGTAAAATTTACAGAAGTAAATATCCCACTTTTCTTAGAGAGTAAAATTTGTTGTTTTTTTTTTCCTTTAAAGAGGAAGGTGTCTCCTGGTACTTCAGTATGTAACACCTCTGTTTCTTGCTCAGCCTCATGGCTGTCAGAGTACTACAAATTCCAGTAGGAATACAAACCCTGCACTTAAGTAGGTTGATGCTGTAATCTCCTTCTGGAGGAATTCCAATTCCCTTGACTATATATGAACACGCACCTTTAAAGCTGTCTTTATTGAGGCAAAGAGGTTTGGGATGATGATCTCCAACCTACAATATGGAAGAATCTTTCTACTTTTGTTTCAAACATAAGACACGGGACCCAGAATTGGTCTCAACATATTTTAGAGAGGATTCACTGGGAGCTGGAAAAAAAATTAAAGGAAGGTGAAAAAGAAAGCAAAACAAGTGACACGTCTTTAGGGTGAGAATGAAAACAATAATTCCCATATTTGAACCCTTAAACACTTGCCCTGTTTTTTCCATTACCTTTAATAAAATGGATGCTGGAACAAGATATAATTGCCATCGACACTTGCTCACTGCTTACTGTGTCTTACTCTTTTTCTTTCTGCCTGTTTAATTTTTACCATTGTCAGCTCTGATACAGAGCAGCAATTAGAAAAATTCACTCTGATCTGACCTCTGGCAAGGGAGAATGTAACTAATTCTACTCAGTAGCAGGGAAAATGGATTCACAGATAACCTAGTAAGGGCAGTGCTTGGCAGTACTAGAATAGACACTGCATTTTGACTTATCTGCAGAGATTTGGAATTACTCGAATGACATGAGCAGAGAGATTAGGTCAACTGTAGGTTAAAGTTTTTGCAAATTACAAGGATTTCAAAGAGGGGAAAAAATATTCCAGCACTGGAGAGATTGAAATCTAACTGCATATTCTATACAAGTATATATTTTAATTTTAACTTGAAATTTACACTAAGGCAGCTACCCAGGGAAGTCTTAGCCCAGCCTTCCACGACACATATATTCATCAAAGATTCTCAACAATAAGGATATCTAAGGAAAAGAATAGGAAACACTACAGCCTTGACTATGTGGACTATGGGGACTGAGGATTGGCTGAAGAAGCAGCAAGCAAGACTGTGGCTTTTCTCACTTCTACAACAACAAATGAACAAATGAGAAGCAAGGGATTAGTACAAGGAGAACATAGGAAAGTGAGTTGTGTATTGTATAGGCCATAATACATTAGGGACTCTAAAAAGAAGGGAGTTTACGGAAAAGAAGTGATTCCTCTCATGATAATTCAATTTCTAATTACTCTTTACATGAATTTCCTGAAGACAAATAGATATGTTCAAATAGAAGGTACTTCAGAGGGGATGCATCTAAACACAATTAGACGGAATTGACGAAGTGCTATAGACAAAGAAAAGGAAAATGATGCCAATGACAGTCTGTGTTGGTTGGGTGGACAGTAGCACCTCAGCCTACCTTCACCAGTAGCAAGGAGGCTGATCACAGAAGGTATCACACTACATTGAGAATCAGGAGTTTTTTCCAACAAGATTATGCTACATCATCTGGGACATTTAATAGCTACACTAGACTAAGCATTTAAGGCATATTATACCATTTTGCTACAGAAGACAATGCAAACCAACTTTTCCATCATGACTCACTATGCATAAGACAAATTTCAGACACTAAGTGCACTACATGTAAATATTAGCAGCTCCAGCTGATAAACTGATGGCAAAGAATTAATCTAAGTGATGGTTAATCATACTGCCCTTATTTTGTGAGGGACTACATGCGTCACCCTCCAGGCAATGAAAAATTACATTCAATAAATTTATCTCACAAGAAGTAGCTGAGAGGAATCCCTTCTTTCCTTACATGCTTTATGTTGTAGCTATCAAAAGGTATGTACTATCTACATTCTGTTTATCTATCTTTATCTATCTTCTATAAGCAGAAGCTTTGATCAAAACAAAATGAAGAACAAATATTTCGTTAAATACTTTAACATTAAACCTCTTTAATGAAAGAATTCTACCTGTATAATTTGTGACTTTTTAAATACATCCCCAGTCTCTATTTAACTGTCATTTAAGCCAATTATGTTTTAGTCAATATAACAGAATTTGCGCTGAGGATCTCCAGGATCTGACTTAGAATTAATTTGGTCATAATAAGATGGTAATTTTAAGAAATAAATGCATTTTTTTTAAAATAATGAAGACTCATATTGTCATAACAAAGAACTGATCTAATCTTTACCCCTGTGTTACTGAAGAGAGACGTAGATAGATCCCAGTAGAGTTTTATTGAGGCAACACAGATCTTGTTGGAATACCTTTATTTTAAAATGTCTTGATATATCAGTTTTTAAAATGCATCATTCCTCAAAGCCACACAAAAGCCATCACTTCAAAAGTGTCTGATTAGTCTGAACACAATCAAGGGCATATGAGATAGCTGCCATTTAGTTCAGCCAAAGCAATCCATGCCAACTGCAATAAACCCATCAAACTGTCATAGAGTCAAGCTGTGAGAAAAAGACGATGGTGATTACATACAATAGTTTCCTTCGGTGGTTTTATAATTTCAATTTTTCAAACATTTCAAGATTTTCAATACTTAGAGTAGCAATCCTTTAGTATAGAATATTTTCCCCAGGAGTTACTATCAACAACTTAGCCTATTGGTTTTTTTCCCCATCACTGAGTCAAGCATATAAGCTCATCAGACAAGAAACATTGTGATTACAGCTGTATATAAATTATTTAAAGAGATCCAGCCAATCAAAACAGATATTTAAGTACCTATGTTCTTGGGTATGTGCATATAACTCCCATTAAAAGGACACAGCTACAGCTGAGAAGCCTGAAATGGAATCTATACCTAAAATTAAAACACCATTCTTTCCTTCACTCTGAAAGCCAGTGACCTTCTGGGAAAAAAAAAAAAAGGTAGACTTAGCAATCATGTCTTAAGACATAAGATGTAAATTGAAAAATGCATTGGGCTCATTATGACAATCACAAAGCATAGAGAAGAATGACACTCAAGATTAAGGAAATTTAAGACAAACTATTTAAATTGTTCTTTCAAAATCACTACATTATTAAGAATCCTTCAGGCAGATGGAATATTGGAACCTCAAGGTGTATTTTCCCCTCCACAGATGTATTTTATGCAGCACAAATGCTGTTGGGAACTTTGCAACACACTGCAAAGAGTATAATGCTAGTGAAGGACAGAGGGGCACAACATTGTGATTCTCTGCTCTACAAAGCTCTTGGATTAGCACAATGTTCAAACAAGCCACTGTCAGAGTTCAGAGCAAGAAAAAGACAGTAATGAGGATAGAATTTATGAGCGTTGCCCAGACTGCATCTTGCTGGGCTTATTACTTTGCTGACTAAAATACACATTGTCTCAACCCTGAATACATAGTGGCTACGTCAGAACACTGAACTACCTTTGTGGTGCTAGCTCATCTGTGTGGACTTAAAAATGCCATATTCCCTTTCTGCCAGGCACCACTCTTAACCTACCTTTAATACGGCTTATTAGGACATGACCTATAGGCTGTAGTAAGATCTATGAATAGTCATGTAAGAAAAAAAGCAATATTTTTCTGTGTGATTTTTCACAGAAAAAAAATTTGATGAGTTTGAGGGGCGAAAGAGGTTTCTAAGGATTAAAGCTGTGTTACCTTAAGATGGTTGGACTCTGGCCTGCTAGGATGTAAACAGACACTCAGATGCAGCTGATCTTTTCCTTCTGCTGAGCACTCTTATGCTGATGAGAGTTCTTACAAAATGAAAATTGTATAAAAATTACTCAAAGGTATTATGGAGAGTAAGGATAGTTATACTCAACAAACACTTAAGCACCAATTTAATTCTAATCAGTATGGTTTCAACATATTCCTGAACTACCATCACGGAGGAAGAAAGATGTTCTAATTTTACTTCTGGGTAGGTGAGTGTAGGGATGGTAAAAAATCTGTCTCAGAAGTTCAGACATTTATGACTATAAAAAAGATAAATAGTACAAGACAAATCCACCACCTTCAAATATTTCATAATGAGCAGTGCTCTTATTAATGAAAGCAGTAACTTCTCAGAATCATATAACATTACCACGCAACCAACACTTAGCTGAAAACACAGCAAGTGCTATATGGGCATCCCATTGTAAAAAAGGGTAAGACAGAAGTGAGAAAGTAAAACACATATCTAAGTATTTCTATATAAGCAGGGTTAATAATTTCTCTGTTTGAATTATCTGCCTCCTTCTGGACCATGGTAAGTACTACATCAGAGCTTTAATTTACTTATACCATGCCTTTCTATTTTATTTTTTCCCCCTCCTTGATATTCTTTTCACAGAATCACATAATGATTGAGGTGGAAGGGAACACAAGTATCATTGAGTCAAACTTCTGAACCTGAACAGAACAGCCCTAAGATTCATATAATGTGCCTGAGTATTGTCCAAACGCTTCTTGAAGTCTGTCAGGCTTGGTGCTGTGACCACATCCCTAGAGAGCCTCTCCAGTGCCCAACCACCCTCTGGGTGAATGATTTTTTTCTATTATCCAAGCTAAACCTCCCCTGACACTTCAGGCCATTCCTTCAGGCGCTGTCACTGGTCACCACAGAGAAGACATCAGTGCCTGCCTCTTCCCCTCACAAGGAAACTGTAGAGTGCACTGAGGTTTCCCCTCAGTCTCCTCCAGGCTGAGCAGACCAAGTGACCTCAGCTGCCCCTCATACAGCTTCCCCTCAAGGCCCTTGAACATCTTTGTTGGCCTCCTTTAGACACTCCCCAACAGTTTAACATCTCTCTTACATTGTGGTGCTCAAAACTGCCCTGAGCACTCGAGATGAGGCTGCCCCAGCTCAGAGCAGAGCAGGACAATCTCCTCCCTTATCTGGCTGGTGATGCTGTGTCTGATTCCCCAGGACAGGGTTGATCCTCCTGGCTGCCAGAACACTGCTGACTCATGTTCAGCATATTCCTTGCTGTAGGCTTGGGTCCCTGAGTCCCTTTCTGTGGTACCACTCTCCTGCATCTCATTCCCAAGTCTGTACATTCAGGGTTGCCCCATCCCAGGCACAGAATCTGGCACTTTCCCATGTTGAATTTCAATATGGTTGAAGTTTTGCATGGTCTGTGAACTTCCTTAGTATCCCTTCTAGTCCTGCATCCAAGTCATTTATAAAGATGTTGAAGAGCACAGGGCTGAGGATGGAGCCTTGGAGAACCCAGCTAGTGACAGGTCTCCAGTCTGATGTCACCCCATTCACCGTAACCCTTTGTGCCTGACTTGTGAGCCAGTAGCTCACCCATGGCATGAAGTGTTTATCCAGCTGTGTTGGCCATTCAACAGAATTGGAGGCTTCACTGAAATCCAGGAAGATGACATCAACAGCTTCCTTTCATCAACTGGTGGGTTACCTTGTCACAAAAGGAAATCAGGTTTCATATGCAGGACTCTCTCCTCATGAAGTCATGCTGGCTGATGCCAATGACTGCATTGTCTTTCAGGTGTTTTTTCAATACCTCCCAAAATAATCTTCTCCATAACTACTAGGCACTGAAGTGAGACTGACAGGCCTGTAGTTTCCAGGATTCCCTTTCTTGCCCTTCTTGAAAATCGGAACAATATCATCCACCTTCCACTCAGCTGGGATCTCTCTGGATTCCCAAAACCACCCAAAAATCAAGAGAGGTTTTGCAATGGCATCAGCCTGCTCTTTGAGGATTCTTGGCTGGATCCCATGAGGCCCCAGGGATCTATCTCTAGGGATCCAGCTGAAGCAGCAGATCCTGCACAATTTCAGGGTCAACTGGGAGTTGAACATTCTCAGAGTCATGAGAATGTTAAGAGCACTGAAACCCCCTTGGCTCCTCATCCGTGTTGAAGAGGCAAAGAATGCATTAAACGGCTCTGCCTGGTCCCTGTCCCTGTTTGGGAGGTGACCATCCTCATCCTGTAACAGTTATTTTTACACTGCCTATTGCCATTAGTATATTTGAAAAACTCTTTTTATTGTCCCCCATATTTCTGGCCAACTGTCTTGCTTATAAAAGCATAACCAGATTATGACCTTTCTCCTAGAAATCAGAATTACGTGTAAAGTATTAGAAAAAGAACCTGTAACTGAATTCTTTCTGTGGGGGATGGGGAATATGATAAGGAGCTCCTTAAAAATATGCTTTGAATTGACCTTTGAATCTTGTTTAAGTTTCTGTTTTGTATTTTTAAATTTGTGATAGCAATTTTCTATTTTTCTATTTATCAGCTTTCCTAAGGTTTTCACACATTCAAGACATTAACCTCTGATTCTGCTATTGCTGTTGTATTTTTTCAGTGACATTATACAACATTATTTAACATTTACATTGACTGAAGAAAAACGCATTGAGTAATATTTTAAAGAAGGCTCTTTAGAATTTGCATATTCTTTTTCTTCCCTTTCCCACTTTCCCTTATATTCTATTTTAGTGATGATCTACAAGTAATGCAAAAAATGAAACTATTATCTTTACTTGCCAAAGTATTCATAAAACACAAGAGAGGTGGCATCTGGGCCGTTTTATTATTTGGCAAATAAGCTTTGATGAAAAGAATTCTGTATGATAGAGATACAAATTTTTCTAGTTTCTCAATATTTTAAAGTAATTACACTCGAGACTGG
Source organism: Rhabdornis inornatus (assembly GCA_013397075.1). NCBI lineage: Eukaryota > Metazoa > Chordata > Aves > Passeriformes > Rhabdornithidae > Rhabdornis > Rhabdornis inornatus. The sequence continues at coordinate 915,561 of VWZS01010863.1, read as the reverse complement.
CTATGTACAAAAAAATTTATTTTAAACTATTTAATAAAATTAGAATTTAAGAGGAAGGAATGAAAAAATAGAATATGACCTGATTTTTTTCTTCATTTTATGAGTATGATTTGATAAAGACAGTTTCCCACTTTGAGTTTTGATCTTATAATGTAAATAATTTTTAAAATTATGTAGCTATTTTAGTTCTCATTGCTTTTCATTTAGAATAGGCATTTTTAATGTCTTTTCTTTTAAAGAAAAGCACATAAACTTTGTGTGTGCTGCAAATAAATAAACAGCATTTAACTTTTATTGAAAATACCTAACTGTAGATACCCTTAACATATAAGTATTCTTAATAACTGTTTTAAAAAGCAATCAAAATAAGATATTACTACTTTTCCAGTTCTCAATACAGAAATTCTGGAATCTTAGATTTTAAAAAAGCGACAAAGATTAGTTAACTGGCATAACAGATATATTTCATATGTAACTACAAAATAGTATATAATACTTTATAAAAAGACCTTAGAATTGGCTTTGGTTCCATTATATGTTTCTTCATAGGTATGGATTTTTCATTTCACTGTGAAAGCTCATTCCATCTCCTACACTGAAAGGGCCAAGATGAAGATCTAGGATTTGAAAACACTAAAGTATCTGAAAGAACATATACATCCTTAGATCAGGCTTTCAATCTACCAAAGAAAATTTTTTCCTGTTCTTAGGTCTCACAAAAATTCACAGTGGCATGAGTTTAACACAGCTGAAGCTGTGTTAAAGTGTTTGTTATGTCTGTTCACCACATCCTTGTGTGTATTTATATATTCATATATATATGTATTTATGATGTACATTTAATCACACTTCAGAAGAGGCAGGAAAGGAAGGAGAGATGACGTGGTAGTTTTGTACATTTGGGAGTGTTTTGACTGTCTAGAGCTTGATGATGCTCTAGTGTTTATGGCCAAGTGTAAGTGGGGGAAGGCCAATAAAGCAGGTGGTGGTGTGCTGCAGACCACTCCACCAGGGTGAATGTGCAGATGCAATATTCTATAAGCAACTGGGAAAAATCTCACAATCACTAGCCATTGTTCTTGTGGGAGACTTCCAACTTACTATATGTCTGCTGGAAATACAACATGGCAGAGAGAAAATGGTGTAAGAGGTTCCTGGAATGTGTGGAAGAGAACTTCCTGTGCCTGACACAACTGGTGAAGGAGCCAGCTAGGGAAGACTCTGTTTGTGACCAGAGAAGGACTTGTGGGTGATGTGGAGGTTGGTGGTCATCTTGGGCACAGGGACCATGGAACGATACAGCTTTCAATCCTTGGAGAAGGAGGGGCCTCAGCTGAACTGCTACTTTGGACTTTTTGGGGGGCAGATTTTGGCCTGTTCAGGACACTGATTGACAGAGTCCTTGGGAAGCAGTCCTGAAGGGCAAGGGAGTCCTGGAAGGCTGGACACTCTTCAAGAAAGAAATTTAAAGGTGTGAGAGCAAGCTCTCTCCATGTAGCAAAAGACAAGCCTGTGGGGAAAAAGACTGTTCTGACTGAACAGAGGGCTTTGGCTGGAACTTGGGAAAAAAAGAAGAGCTTGTGACCTCAGGAAGATGGGGTAGGTAACTCAGGACTGGAAGGATGTCATGAGGTTATGCAGGGAAAAGAGGGGAACAGCCAAAGCCTAGCTAGAACTTAATCTGGTCTCTTCTGAAAACGACACAAAAAAAAAAAAAAAGAAATTACTATAACTCAATTAGCAACAAAAGAAGAGCTAAGGAGAATCTCCATCTTTATTGGATGGGGAGACAAACACAGTAATAAAGAAACAGGAAAAGGCAGAAGCACTTCATGTCTTTGCCTCAGCATTTAATAGAAAGACCAGCTGTTCTTAGGGTACCCAGCCCCCTAAACTGGAAAGCAGGAAAAATGGGCAGAATGAAGACCACGTAATTCAAGGGGCAATGATAGCAACACCAGTTAAACACACACAAGTTTATCGGGGGCCAGAGGGCACCACACAAGGGTAGTGAAGGAGCTGAAATGCTCACTCTTTTCCAACCTAGCTAATTCTATAATTTTGCAATTAGAATAATATTTTGTATGTGACTATCTGAACAAAATAAATATTTTGTGTCTTGTAAATTATTTTTGTTAAAAAACCCTTTTCTCAGGAATGACAAATGCAAGAATTTTCCAAATAGCTGTTTGAAAAAAAAATATTTCAGACACAAATATGCTCAATTTTATTTATGGATTACATGCTGATGTCAAGAAAACCCTTCCAGTTTAGTATCACCACAGCTTTATGTAAGCTCACAGCTTGGTTTGTTTTAGTGAGTTTCCACACTACCTGCTCTGAAATTGCCAACAGAAATACATGTTGGAAAACATGAAGTATAAGTCTCCAAAGTCTTTGACATTCCTTAATCATTCAACTTTGCACAGAGCAAATGGAAAGAGGGTGCATTTTAGCACCATATATGTTGGATTTTTAAACAGAGGGCACTCTTCACGCTATATGTATGGATGACTGTCAGCAGGACAGAGCAGGAATGAATAAGGCCCCTGGTCTCAGAAGAGGGGACTGGCAGAATGCTGGCAGTTAGAATTCTTTCTGACAAGTATTTCCCTAAGTTCAATTTCATAGAATAGGCATATCTAACACATTTTAAAAAAATAGAAAAGAAAAAAAAGAAAAAAAAGTAAAAAGAAAAAAAAAAAGAGGATGCCATATTACAGGTAATTCTGCAGCAAAACCAACTTCCCGCAAATGAAATGCAGGTGATTGTTATACCTTCTGAACTGATCAGGAGGTCTACGGGTTTCATATTGGCTTGAGATATTCCAGTAATAAAAAGCACAAGTCTTCTCATAGAGGATCTTCCATTCAGTTCACTAGAATGACAGTTTGGCTTGAGAAGTCTGGGTGAGCAATGAGAGCAAAGAGGAAGTTGTCTTTTTCTGAAACACATTTTAATATGCACAGTACAGCGTGTTGGGTTGCTAGAAGGGCTCCTGCAGGGGGTGGCCACAGTGGGCTGCACTGGCTAACCTCTCTGGAGCCTGGATAAGAAGGTACAAATTAGACCACTTCTACCCCCAGCTGTTCTAACTGAGGATGGTGCTGGTGCAGAACTGACCTCAGAATTAGAGATCTGTGACTAGCTTTCTGTACTGATGAAAGGGATTATGTGACATGGATGCTCATGATAGCAGGGGACTGTGGTTAATGGCAGGAAGCTAAAAATCCAGCCACTCAACTGGGCCTGTGCCTGTCTGTCTTTAGGCTGCAAGAGAGGATATGTAAAGAAAACCTGTGAAAATATTTTGTACACGCACAGTGTGATTAGGATTTAAAGATGATTATAGCTACTGTCCTACAAGGTTATGCATTGATCTCCGAGAAATTTTTGCCAAAAAAAAAGCTGTCTTTTTTGTCAGTGTCACTTCAAAACTCAGGCCTAAGTTCAGAACATTTTAATAATTCTAGATAATGCCATCTTCAGAGCACTTAAAAATTATTTATTTTAAAGTATCTTAATATTAATTTTCACTATAATGAGTGTGCTGTGTTTACCTTTGTTAAAGAGGATTTGTGCTCCTTTAATAACATACCGTGAAAACCTGTGGTCTGCTTTATCTCTGGATACAACTTCTCTGACTGCAGATAGGGCTATATTTCCTACCATGTACACATTCAAGACATCAAGAGTGGCATTGTTTTTAAGAAAGAAAAAAAATCACAGAAAATATGGTCAATCTGGTTAAATTGTTCATAGCACCACTGGAATAGAAGCACGAGAAACACAAATACTTTTGATAAAATTTTGCAGCCTGGAACACTTCATATAGAAAGGAAGCAAGTTCAAAATACTATATCTTTTAATAAATAAATATGTGTACATTTTCTTTATTTCTTCCTTGCATTCTTGTATTTTCTTCGAAAAAACCCAAGGCTTCCAGTTTTGGAACAGAATAATACGGAAAGAAAACTACATTTAGAGGCAGTTTATGCAGCAGATGGAGCACCTGGTCTCATGACTGAGAAGAAATACTACTGCCCCAGGAATGAATATTACTCTGCACCTCATTCCTTGCCACCTCCCTGATTGTCCCCCTGACATCATGGGACCTGCTTAGACGGCTCCTACCAGCTGCATCTGCTCAGTGCCCACCATCAGTAGCCCCACTCTACTCACCATGGCAAGGACCATTATTTCACTATCAGTAAAAGAGCATGGAAACAGCAGAAAATGTGTATACTGCAGTCAGCTTAGTAGTGGTGTCAGCCTCGCAATATTAGAAAACTTTCACTTTAGTTGAAGTAGATCCTCCCCAGTTCAGCCTTCATGAAGTATGGTGACTAAAACCTGTTCCTGTTGTGTGTAAGTTGAATTTGCCTTTAGGCACAGCAGACTTACTAAGATTTAGTAATACTACTAGACAGGTAGCAAACTCTTCCTCAGCATGAAAAGATAGGAAATGTCATGCCTGCACCCTACTTAGTTTCTGTGAAGAAAATGATTTGGCTACATGAGCAGAGAGCAGAAGAACAGTTGCACATGTCTATGAACATATTGTCCTCCAAAAGCACAAGAATAACTGGACTGCCACAATGCTTAGCAAAAAATAAAATACAGTTTGAGAGTTTTAAAGCCTCTGAAAGCTTACCCTGGAACACTGCTTTTTTTACCTCACAACTCTTCCAGCTTTCTGTTTTAGAGCAAAACAGCTGTTCAAGCTTCCCTCTGCAGCATTATATCCCAGTAATAATTCTGGTTGTTAACAAGAATGTAGAATATAGATTACAGTACTTCCTGTTAACATAAATCTAGAAAAACATAGCTTTCACTGGCAAAAAAAAATTTTAATAGAGCACAAAGATAACCCCACATAATCAAAGCACCCCCACAAAGCTTGGTGCAAAGAGCAAAAAAGGGAGTTTTTCTCTAGCAAAGAAATAAGAACATAAATATGAATTAAAAACATAAAAAAAAAATTAAAATGAGGTTTTTTCCAAGAATTTGTTTACTGCAGCTTAAACAACAGTGGCTTTCCAAACTGTTGCAAAAAAGCTTAATGAAAATTGTTTGTGTTAATCAGGATTGGGATTTGCTGCTTTTTAAAATATATTTTAAATTAAAATGAAAAGTATTTTATTGGGAACCTAGTTAGACCTACTTAAATGAAATCATTACATCTTTTTTGAAAAATCACTTTGTAAAAGAATTTTCTTCATCATCATTCTCTCAACGCAATCAGAGACATAATTATAGAACAGATCTCCCATAGTCCAAAGATTCAATCTTAAAGGTCTATGTACCTTGCATTATGCTGACTGTTCAACTTGGAGGAATTGTGTTAATTATGATTACGTACTATGTAGGCTCTGACAGAAGACAGATATTTTAGATACTGTATACTGCCATCATTCATGCCCATAGTGAAAGAAAACTACTGAGTATCTCTACAATGACTATATACTGAATGTAATAAACCTTTTGGTCCAACCAAGGGACTTTTCATTCCCTCTTGTGACCTCTAGAAAACATATATAGAAAACATTATTAGATTAATAGAAAATTAGAATTATAGATTATTAGAAAACAAAAATAAAAAATATGATTGCATGTAAATTCTCTTGTAGGAGAAAAGAATGTACAGCTTTTAACTGATATCACTGAATACTAAGATTCCTATGCAGGTGTTATTATGTTATTTCTAATAAACAAAGGAAAGACAGCTGATTTCTCACATATGCATTCTTAACCAGTTAAAATGAGATTAAAGATCTTCTGGAGCTATTAAATAATAATATGATAGGTCTTATATATGTTTGTTTCATATTTAGAGCAGTATATAATATTTTTCTTAATATTGCTATTTTGAGGTGCTTTAATTTTGGAGCATAATTATCTTTGATCAGCAGTTCTGCAAGACCTCTTTTTTTTTAAACTGAGAACACTGAAAACATGTGTTTCTCCAGATGAAGATATCAAAGATCCGTTCAAAATATTAAAAAGTTTCAGAAACACATTTAAAACATCATATGGAATGTACTTGAATTGCCTCATCTAAGAGAAATTCATCTTTGGATATCTATGGAGGAATTAAAAAACATGCTTTATATCTGAACTGGAAGAAAAGGAAGTGTGTCTGAATATATTGTGAACCTTTGAAATTTACAATGCTAAAACATCGTTGACATAAGCTTTGAATTGATTGAGGTTTTGAAATATTGATCGATCAATTGATTGACTGGTCTATTTTTTAGAAAAAAAAATCACACTCCTTTAGGCAGGTGGCTCCCTTCAGTCATTTACGATAAAAGTGCAAAATAATGACAACTTCATGCAGTATCTCCAAATTCATACAGTTCAACATTTCTTTTGCACCATATCTGATATGGTGTGCAGGTCCTTCAGGTTCTCTCATTGTGAGATTCTATAGAGAAAGTAATCATTTGAGCCACTCATGTGATAAACCAGCACTTGAAACACTCAAATGTCAAGTTGTTTTCATCACATCGACAGCAGGTCTTAGACTTAATCTTTCCTTGGTTTATGCCACTACTTTGCCTTTACTTTGCTGCAAAATGTGAAACTGCCGTGTATATGCTAATGGAACTCCCTTGCCCATTAGTTCTCCAATTTCATCTATATTACCCTTCACCTGTTAGTGAACAAGGCAATGGTGCATATTATTCTCCCCTCGATGCACATCCCATTAGACTTCAGTGGAGAATACACCCCCCTTGTGTGTAACCAAGATGAGATTCATAGAGATTTCAATTTGTGTTTACAAGAGCATTGTTTCTTTAGTATAGAATCTGTGCTTTTTATATTCATACAAGATCCACAGACTGAGAGCTTGGATCTGATTCCAGCTTCTCCTAAGCTCAAAGACCTGTGTGTCCATAGTTATGGCTACCTTCCACTACCTCCAGAATATGCAGCATTGCTTCCAATGACATAGATGAATTTTCAAGTAATACCAATTACTTATCACAAAGTTCTTTGCTACAAATTGACAGCAGGTGAACACATGCTTTTAACAGTCAATATATTTTCAAATGCAAGATCGCTTTAAAAAAATTCTGAATCATAGACATTTCCTTGTCCATATTTATAATTGAAGTATTTTCTGTAGATATAACTTAATATACATTTCTGTTCATATAATTGTATGTGAACTTTTGAATTAAGTTAATTAGCAGTCCGATGAGTTCAATTAAAGTTGATGATACTGCACTATACTTTAAATACTGCTGTAAATTAGCACTGTATGCTTTCCAAAACAACATGATACGATATGATGTAAAAACCAATTATGCTTTAAAATGGACAGAGACCAATTGACAATGACATTAAGTTCTGTTCTTTGATGATAACAGGTTCTCTGATGATAGCAGGTAATACAAATAATCTGTTCTATACTTTAGGATTTGAAAATCAGTGCTATGAAGAGTTAACTTTATTTTGAACAGCCTCTAAAATCCAAGTCACTATTGCAACAGCTTACATTTTTAATGCTAAAATTCAGAAATATAAATTGCTATCTCTGAAACCAAGAGAGGTGTAATCAATTTATTGTACCTGTGGTTGGGTACAAGAAGACATGCTAGATTTTCAGTCCTCTTTCTATAAATTTCTTGTTAAAATATTCAGGTGACCCCCCCAGTGCTATACTATGGCTAATTTGAACCTGTTTATATTAGAAAGTGAAAGAACTTTTTGTATCCTGTTAGTCACAAACATTTCCTAGTCTCATCCTGTCACTTCCCCATGGGGGTTCCTGGTGCCATTCTTGAGTGTACAATACCCAGCTCTGTTGAATGGCTATGCTGATTGCTTGCTTCATCCTTTTCATCTTTGATTAAAGTCTGAATACAGAAATTTTTTTACATGGTGTTGTTTCAATTCTACAGGTGCTATATAAATTCAGAAGATAATCTAAATTCTAAATTTAATGTTCAGCAAATGCAATGGTGGAGGAAATTTCCCCATAAATTACACCATATTCATAACGGTGTATTTTTGGTGACCAAAGAAGCACAAATTTACTATGTATTCTGAAAAGTGTTTATAACTTGAATTTGTAATCTAATGTCTTTGACTGAAAGCTGACTTCCAAATGTGCCCTCAGCATTAATGCAATTTACTGAAATTAACTTTAGGAAAGGTATTATAAATTATTAAAAAAAATCAAGATGAATTGTAATCTACAATGTAAGAACATATTCATTTTGAATTCCAGTATTCTGGCTTGAATCTTTCTAAAATGTCATAATCTGGGGATTTAACTTTTTTATTAAAGTCATAAACATTCTGGCTAGACTTTTTAATTTCAGATTTACAGATGTAATGATGTCTAATGAAAAATAACAATGAACTACATGCCATTTGAATGAAGCTTAAAGATTGTTTCTCAGCGTTTGGACAGAGTACTTACTTCAGGCTTACAAGTATTAGGAATCTGCAAACACAGCTCTGAAATACCTAATGAGGTCTCAGTGACCTAGAAAATGCAGTGTGTGGAAAGCAGCCTGAAATAGTCAGGTCTGTTCAGAGAGTAGCAAACAACCATTATCACAGAACAATAATAAGGGTATGTTTGTCTGTGTGAAAGACTGAAATTCCCATTTCTTTCCATTTACATTGAGTTGATAGGAATTAGGAAAGCAAAGTGAGAAACCGAGTCTCACAACAGCTTTTATATTTGTAAATTCCCAGTACCCTTTTCTGAGTGACTAAAGAGAGAATTTTGTCCTTCATTAAAACAAAGAGTGTATAGTCTGATCTTCAAAGAGAGGGAAAGAAGGATAGTAGAAGATGGAGGAACAAGACAAACTGAGGGCATATCTGCATGAATGCCTGCAGGCAGGCCTTGGGTACATGTGGCCTAAAGATCAATGAGACTGCATGTGAGAAAACTCTGAGAAACTGTGGAGTAATGAAGTGCAAAGCTCTCAGCTCGTAAGACCAACTGAGATTCATTTTTAAAAGTTTCACAAGTTCTTTTTAGCTACATACATTTTTCTATTAATGCAGTTTGAACAGAAAACTGTTCAGCATCCCCAAATGAGAAATTGCATAATTTTATCTATTTGTTTTTCTGGATTAGGACTAATAATTTTTCTCCAGAACTAGTCATCTAGATCAAGCAAGTTAGTTTATGTAAATAGCGAATTGCCTAATATTTGGAAAGAATATCTGAATTAAGTGTGAAAATAGAGCAATTTAATGTCCACCTTCGAGAAGTTATTTATGAGTTATTAGATTTTCTTGACTTTTTAGGCTGACATAATTATTTTTAGTGCAGTAATATGTTTAGCAAAGTAATATTTGAGAGAAAAATACTTAAAGTAACCTGGAAATAAACACATAATTTCATTAAATTGGTAATTACACATGAATAGGCTAAATCAAAGAATAGATTAAATGTTTCGTTGATAGAGAATGAGATCACTACATTCAGATATTGAAGGAAAGGTTAAAAAGGAGATTTTTTAACCCATGGAACAGAGACCAAGAAGGCAACATTAGTAAATATAACAGACTCTTTCAAACAAAGTATATATATGTGAAAAACTGAACACCACAGACATCTTACTGTTTCTACCTAAAAGAAGAGGTGACCTATCAACAGACATTCTTCTGGAAATTTATGAAGAATAATTACAGTTCAGAATATTAATTTACGCATCTGCTTTTACAGACAGAGATGAGTCTTACTCAAAGAATAAAGAATTAGAAGATAAAGAGCTTAATTAAATTGCCTAGCAAGAAGGTTGAAGATCCCTTGCTAGATTTAGGAAAGCAAACTGTGGATCCAAACAAGCTAAAAAACAGAAACTTCGAGCAAGATTTGGACTCCATTCAGTTCACTGAATACACAAATAGTAACAGCTAGCTCTTCCTCCAACAGGAGCATGTCTGCTAGAGGTTTTACAGGGGGAGATAGTTATAGGCCAAGGGGAAATGATTTTCGAGTGAAAGAGGAGAGATTTAGACTAGATGTTAGGAAGCAATTCTTTGCTCAGAAGCTAGTGAGGTACTGGAACAGGCTGCCCAGACAAATTTTGAGCACCCCATCTGTGTTCAAGACCGAGCCAGATGGAGTCCTGATATAGTGGGTGGTGTCCCTGCCTGCCCATGATGGTGTTTGGGGGTTCTGCAACTCAATGATTTTAAAAGTCTTAATGTTTTTTAAACCATTCTATGTTTCTAGGTTAATTATTTACCATTTTGACCAGAATTAAATTCTACGCTGTCCAAAAAGGATTAAGCAAAGTTAAAACAGGCACAATATATAATCTGCTCTGGCAGAAGTAATTGAGAATGCTTACGACTACATGTGCTTCTGTCCTACTACATAGGACTGGGAAATTAAAGGTGAAACATACAGGCAGCACAACAAAAGCTTCTTTCCAGAAAATTTCAAGCTTGTTTAACAAAGATATTCTTCTTGGCCAAGAAGTAATTTGTGCTTGAAATACTTGGAAAAATAAAAATACAGGTCATCAGTTTAGTCAACAGACTTGAGTATTCAGCTACTGCCATTTGACATTTGCAAATTTTACCAAATTTAAAGTTTCATGAGAAAGGCCACACAACAAGTTCTTCCAGCCAATGATTTTGTCTTTTACCATGGCCAAAGGTATATGCACATTATAAAGGTATAAGGATAGATTTACTAGGAAACTATGGTTTCATGGTAATATGGTGAATCACTAGTAAGGACTTCCATTTGCATGACAAACCACTCTCCATTTTTCTTGGGTTACATCTTGAATTCTGTTAATACTAATGTCTAAGTCAAATACCTCTAAACAGATAAACAGTTAATAATTAACAACAAAATTGAAAAGGTTAGGAGAAAAGTTGTCTGTAGGTCATAAAATCCTGAAAGAGATATTAATAAATACAATTTTAATATTGCTACGCTAATACTACTTGGAGCACTACAAGTAGTTGCTGTGAAATGGATTTCTGAAACTTTCAGTTCCCCAAAATTCTGTATATTAATATACAGTCTTTATTATAAGTATGAACAATATGTTAAATATAAAAGATGATAAATCACACAACATAGGTACCCTGTAAACATAAAAGTAAACTCCATGAATTTCAGTTTTGCAAGCAAAAAGCACCCAATTGAAGAATCACACTTCAAGTGTGGAAAAAGGCACTTAAGCCCTTAATTTCAAACCATCAGAGGATGATTAATTACTTCCATAAACTCAGGAAGCCTGATGCAAAACCCCTCTTTACACAGCCTATTTCTTGAAATTAAGTATTAACCATATAGTACTGGTAAAAATAGGCAATCTTTGGGAAATTGGTATTTTTCATAGCCTGCATGGAACAGAGAAATCAGGACACTTTACATCTGGAGAGTTCACAGAAATCCCTTAGCAATACTCAGGACTGCAGACGCTTGTCTCAGCTTTAGCAGAGATGTAGGTCCACCTCACAGGAACACAATGACCATAATAGTACCCATCACAGAAGTTATTCTCCTCAATTGTACAGGCACAGTGAAACCATGGGGCCAAATCTGAGCTTTCAAATGGCTCTAAAATTGCAATCGATGAGAAATGTTTGTGCCATAATTTAAAAGCCAAGGAAGGAATGGCTGCCCTGGTGTCAAGACAGCATGTATACGCTATTAAAACTAAAACATCTCACCTGGAAAACTGAATTGCTTTCTTTGTTAGACAACAGGCTGCACTAACAACTCTGATATTTTCCTGTTATCAGGGATCTTTTATGGAAGTACCAGATCAAACTTTAAAACTTTCTAATGAAGGTCAGAAAACAGGGAATGTTTTTTTCCTAGGAAGTGTTTAATAATATCCTTCTGGTACATGCTGATAGAATTCTTCTGCTACAGAATTGAAAAATAAAAATAACATTGTCATTATAACCCCAGTCAGCATAAATTATGGAAAATTATGCTGCAATATGTCCGGTATAAGCTTCTCACTGTGAAATAGTATCCTTCTTCCTCATGAAGATTTCAGGAGCCATGTTTTTCAGGCTTTTCAAGAATAAATTTAAGGACACTTATTGAAAAGAAGCTACAGAGGGCAACTAAGAGAAGTAAATCTCTACAGACACTGTGGGAATTATAGTATGGAAATTATTTAAAGACACCACATTGGATAAAAAAATCCCAGGCGCATATTCCCAATCAAAAAAGGGTTAAAGAGGTTATGACAAAGAAGGAATTACACTTCAAATACTTGAGATCTTATTAGAATGAATAAAATAAAAAGAACAATGAAGTCTGGCAGATTAAAAGCAAAACCAAACAGTCTAAAAAGGGAGTTTGAGGAACAACCAGTAGAAAAGCTACGCAATTATAAATCTTTCTTAAAATATATCAGGACTAAGACACATTCCCGAAATTCTGTAGTGCCAGCCTATGAGGATGGTGCAAAATAAGTGTCAGACAACCTAAGGTCATTCCAGAAAAACTAAGTTAATTCCTTACATTAATTGTGGAATAAACTGGGAACAATCCCTTGCTAGCCACTGTCTGACAGAGAATCATCAGAGGATCTGACATTACAGAGATTGTAGAATTTATTAGAGAACACTGACAAAAAATGAAAGACAATAAACACCTCAGGCCAGATGGTATTCACTCAGATTTTCTAAGAGAACACAGAGGTGAAATATATGTACTATTAATGTTAGTATAAAATCTCTTCCTTAAATCTTCCTCAATTACAAAGAAAATCAAAGAAGGTAGGAGAAATCTGAGGAACTGCATGCCTATATATAATCCTGATGTCTGTGCCATGTAAATGAATATTCTGATTAATGGTCACATGGATAGATGTTTTCTACTTGGGAAGTGCAAACTTTGCCAAACCCTGAAGCTCTTTTGAAGAATCACGGAGCATGCGTATGATCCACTTAAGGTACAGAGTGGTCCAGATGAGATAACACTAATCTCCAAATGACTTCTAACACAAAGTGCAAGTTAAGGTTAGCAGCAGAAAGTGGTCCAAGTATTAGGAACAGATCACAATGAAACACAATGAACGTCACCGTACTATTTTCATTGCACCTAAAATAATTGTTCTCCCATGCCTTGAATACCATGTGTCTCCCCATCTCAGAAATTTCAAAAAGGTTCAGAAGGAAGTTCAGTAGCTATCAAAAGAGTGGGAGCATGGTTTTGTGAAGAAGAACAGCATAGATTAAGGTCCATTTATCTGTTAAAATATGTATTTATGCGGGTTTCAGAAGTTTACATCAAAAGTCTTATTGAGATGGTGGATTCATCTCTTACAAGAACTAGGGACCAGTAATGAAACTAGAAGATACACTTAAAAGGAGAGAATACTTATACAAGGCATTGCTAAGAAAGGCTATACATATGCAGTCTTCATGGGCTTGAGGGGAGACTGGAAAAAAGAGAAAAAAGACCTACAAATAACAAGACACACACACACACATACACACACAATCACCTTTGTCTCTGTACAGTTCTAAGCTTAAAAGAGTTGGTAATTGGAAGAATATCAGGGAATGAATGATATGCCTTGTATAGTTCTCCTCCCTTGTGTATCTATCCATGGCCACTCTTGACAGACTCAGAGGTTAGATAGAACTGCCGCCTGATCGGCTGTGGCCATTAGAGTTAAAGCACTTCCAGAAATGTGCCATACCAGAAAGGAAACAACCTGTATTATCCCATGCAATTTATATGGCTACCAGCTTCTCTCTTTCTTGCAAGCTAATTCTCAGGTTTGAGATATCAAATAGCAATCTCTGCTTTCTTTAATATGCAAGTAATTCCATTAGCAGAAATTGTTTTATTTTGTTACTGTATTACAATGATTTAATATGCCGAATTCTTTTAGGTCCTTACTTCCTTGGACAGCTGTGTTAGTTTTCCAATTGCTTGCATAGCTGAGCTATTACAATTGTACAAATATTATCTATTTGATTTTAGGGTAGTTTTTAAAAGTAATTGTCAAACAATGATTATGCTCTGATTAAATAAATACTGCTATTGTGGCATGAGTTAGGGAATAATTTATGCCATTAATAATTTGTTACCATATCTGTCATCCCAAATCTGATTCAAACTCTGCATATATTTGATGGAAATCCATCCTATCTAACATCCTTTTTTTTGAGTGTATTAGACACTGTTTCTAATATTAATTTTATGACAATCACAATTACTCTAGCTTATTACTTTATTGCTGAAAATGGCAACATGTATTTATTCAGCTTTTTACTTTAAAATCAGCAGGCTATCATTTGCTTCATTAATCAAATCCAACCTTGAGGATTAGCCACCAGTTTCAAATTTATTTAATTGGTGCTACTCAGAAAATGAGAACTTAGTAATTCAGTTACATTTACATTTTTGATGAGCTGCTTTTTTACAGGACTCATTATATTTGTAAAGAATAGATTTTTTGTCCTTTCTCACTGCATCTAATATATATTACAGTATTCTAAATCCTTTTGAAATGTTATTTGTTAAATTCATACTAAGTGTAAAAATGAAATATCAGGTTTAGGAATTAAGGACAAAACATTCAAGGGATAAACTGTTCAGGGAAGTTGCTAAAGCATCTCTGACACAGACATCAGAGTTACAACAATTTCTTCTCAGCAGGGAAGAATGTTTATTAATACAAAAGGATAGAAAAAAGCTAAGATTTATCTCCTAAGACTCTTCTTCCCAGTACTGTTGGGTGCTGAGACACCCATCAAGGGCACTTCCACTTGCACCCAGATTTCCTGCAATTTATAAGACAGTTACTGAGTTACCGATGTAGGTAAATAAACTTACATAAAACAGAAATAGCTATGTCTTCATACTTGTGTGATTCTGTAAGAGTAGATTTGCAAAGTTCAGCAGTGGATACTGAGACCCCATCACACCTCATACACATTTCAGACTCTGTTATGGACTATCTATGTCTTTTTTCTTGACCCCACGAACTAAATATTTAGGTATTAGAGCAGATAACGTATATTGCCAGCATATCTCCAAATTTCATTTTAATCAAGAGATACATAGTTCATGTGCTGTGAGACTGCTCTGCAACAAGAAGCAAAGCATTTTATGAATGGCTGGAACGAGATAATTTAGGAGTCCCAAACAGAATCAGATGAAGACTTAGCTCATGCACATGTTAAAAAAAACAACGTATTTTTACTAAAATTTGTTCTTTGGTGCTAGCTAGGTATTTTCCAAAAAAGCAGGATACACTGCAAAAGATCTGTCATGCTCTCTGATCCTGAAGTTCTACAAAGAATAGTACGCTTAGTACTTGGATGTATTGTGGTGATCTCTAGTTTCAATTTTGATATTTGCTCATTAGCCTTAATGGTAACAGTCTAATGTAATAATGAGCTTTCTATGGCTGACCAGTACCCAAATGAATGCTTCATGGCTGTTTTTTCCCCTTGCCAAGTTTTCCGATACAATGCTTATATTACTCTTCAACAATCATCCAGGCATTTTGATAACTCATTAAAATAATTTTATAGAAGAAATTAATGGCACTTTGCCAGCACTACTACCAGAAACAGGAGAGAAAAACAGGTTTTTCTTAGAGATGTAAGTCCAGGCAGAAAGTCATTAAACAAAAAAAAAAGAAAGAAAACAATTTCTGGATTCTCCTCATCTACTCTGATCAATGGTACACCAAAAATAAATCTTTGAGCTAAGCTGGTCTTTCTTCACATTATGCATGGAAAATTTCTCCTACTGATCTATTAGTTCAGGAAATAGGAAGAGGGAGGTGGGTAGAAACTGTTTTTACATTCACTAATAGCAGAAATCATATGAGAATGCTGCAAGCAGCAAGTCTCAAATCTACGCTTGAATACAGAGTACCACAGATCTTAATTTTCCCAGATCTCAGCACTACAAAGAAAATGAAAAGTCAAGTGAAAAGCATTAGGCAGGATGTTATAATGGAAGGAATTGAGGCAGCAGTACTATTCATTGCTAAGCTCTTGGTTATTTTTAAAGGAAAGGCTTATATCTTCTGCGACCTGAAAGCAGCCTGCAGCCTGCTGCAAAGAATGGAGGGAGATAACAAAGTCCAGACAGGATACTTTGAGTGACAGCATGTAGACTGGTCCATGAGTACTGAAATCATAACCAGTATTTCCCTCACACAAAGTCATATGGAAAAATACAAGACTTGCTAATACAAGTTTTAAGAGTTTGCATATGAGAACAAATTAAAAACAAATGTGATTTATAATAATTGTGGGGTTTCGGTCTTCTTAATGGCATCCTGGCTGGAGTTGAAGGACTTTTTTGTGAAATCCATTTTCTCATCCCATAATAACAATGCTGGAATACTTTTGCTGGTTTGCTTTGGAATTAATTGTATTAACTCCTAACCGCGATCTAAAAATATTTACAGGGATGAAAGATATTTTCATAAGTGGAAGAGATGTTTTATATTTTAGGATAATCAAGAAGAGAAAACAGTGCTGGACTCAAGTTTAAGCTCTGTTATGACCTTGTGTAGACTAGACTCAATAAAATTCAAATAAGCTTAAGGCTAACAAACCACATTAGTAGATCCAACATAATGCAATTCTCCATAAGTAGCTCTATACCCCACTCTATACCAGAAATGAATCCTCAGCCTATTGCTGTCTTTTTACTTCCACAAAATATCTCATATTAAAAAATCATTTAGGTTGGAAAAGACTTTTTAGATCATTCAGAACGACAGCCATTAACCAAGCACTGCCAAGTCTGACACGATACCGTATTCCTAAGAGCTACATCTATGCATCTTTTAAATACTTCCAGGGTCGTGATTCAGCACCTTCCCTGGTCAGACTGTTCCAATGACAACCCTTTAAGTGAAGAAATTTTTCTTAATGTCCAAAATCTAAACCTCCTTGGGGACAATTTGAGGCCATTTCATTTGATTCTGTGGCTTACTTAGGAGAAGAGACCAACCCCCACCTCTCTACAGCGTCCTTTCAGGTGTTGTAGAGATCAATAGGGTCTCCCCTGAGCCTCCTTTTTTCCAGGCTAAACAACCCCAACTCCCTCAGCCACTCCTCATAACAAGCTACTTCAGCTTTGTTGCCCTTCTCTGGACAGTCTCTGGACATGCACCTCAACGTCTTTCAGGAAGTGAATGATCCAAAACTGAATACAGTATTTAAGGTGCAGCTTCACCTGTGCCTATCACTGCCCTGCTCCTGCTGGCCATGCTATTTCTCACCCAAATCAGGATGCCACTGGCCTTCTTGGCCACCTGGGCACACTGCTAGCTCATGTTCAGGCAGCTGTTGATCAGGACCTCCAGTTTCTTTTACACCACATAGCTTTCCAGCCACTCTGTTCCCAGCCTGTAGCACTGCATGGGCTTGTTGACAGCCATGTACAGGACCTGGCACTTGGCTTTGCTGGACCTCATACAGTTGACCTTGGCCTATCGATCCAGCCTGTCCAGATCACTCTGTAAAGCATTCCTACCCTCCAACAGACCAACACTTAGACCTAACTTGGTGTCCTCTGAGAACTCACTGAGAGTGGACTCAACCCCCTTGTCCAGATCATGGATAAAGATATTAAACAGGACTGGCCCCAGTACTGTGCACTGGGAAACACCACTTGCGACCACCAGCCAGCTGGATTTAACTCCATTCACCACCACACTCTGGATGGGTCCAGCCATCCAGCCAGCTCTTAACCCATCAAACAATCAAGCCATGAATAGCCAGTTTCTCCAGGAGAACGTTGTGGGAATTGATGACAAAGGCTTTACTGAAGTTCAGGTAGACAACAGCCACAGCTTTTCTCTCATCCACTACAGGGATCACCTTGTCATAGAAGGAGATCAGGCTGGTCAAGTAGGACCTGCCTTTCATAAAGCCATGTTAGCTGACCCTGATCACCTGTTTTTTTTCTATATGTTCCACATGATGGAACTAATTTTGTTCCTTCTGAATGATCCAATTATTTTTGTCTAATTTTAAACATCCATCCCTACCTCTACTATTGTAAGCCCATATAGGTTGGTGTAGCTCTACAGGAACAGTTTTTGCTCCACTTTGTACTCCGGTTTCTGTCACAATTTATACGAAGTAAAAAAGCTAGCACATTAGAGGAAAAGTGGATAGAAAATAAGGAGAATGTAAATTCTGCCTGTCTAGTTAAATTTAATATTTAGAGACATACATAAATTTTGTGAGATTTAAACCCTATTGATCACAATCAAGTCTTTATGTTTTTTTTTATTGTCTTTTGCAGCTACAAAGATTTGCCTCGGATACTTGGTTACAATAGTGAATCTACACTGCAAAAATGGAAAAACATACAAGTCAGCCAAAGCACAGTTACGTTGTACATTGGAAATGTCCTCTTTCTGTAAATCCTTTGAGAAGGATGAGAGAGAAGAAGTTTTCCAACAGCATGTTACACACAAAAGCACATCCACTGAAGTGAACAAGGGCTACAAAATTACAGATTTTTCTGTAAAAAGATGGACTTCTTAGTTATCTCTGTAAGGAAGCTTACAGATTGGCATAGCTGCCAGTTTGCCAACTTACAAAGAGATGAAAAAGTCTGCAGCATCATTATTATAGGTCAATGGAATATAAGCCAAGAGCAACACAGTATTTAGGAAATGGATGCTGATAATAAAAGAGCCACTCTAATTTCCTGTGGAGATCTTAAATTAGCTCTTCCCGTATGCATACTGGTTCACACTGATAGTTCTGCAAGATAAGCACTTTTACATACCTCATTGGTAAGTAACCAATTTTTTTCTTAGAGAGCAAAAACTGTTGCATTAATGTTATAATTGTGGATTTATGTGGCAGGAGAGGCCAGCTATTTGTTTTCTGGTTAAAAATATGCCTATGAAGTCAGACAAAACTTAGCCCTGTTTCTAGCTATAAAAAACAGTAGTTTGCAGATGAGAGGCTCAGTTAAATATACAGAGCCACAATAGTATACTTTTTGAAAAAATTCTCATTTCCTGCAACTGAAATGTATTCATTGCCTTCTACTGCCAGAGCCTGGGTTAGACAAAACATTAAAAAGAAATACATGGAGCAGCATAGACAAATATGTATTTGAAGCAATTATTTAAAAGAAAATAAAGTTTGCAAGGCAGATCAGACTGTAGCTTTTATAGTGCTGTTAGTAACCTCACGGTTACCAGAATCATATACTTCACACAAAATTATTCAGAGAAAAAATTCCTACAATATCTTCAGGCAACAAAGGATACTTCTGGTCATCGTGTGAATTCTGGGTGCTCAAACTCTGATACAAACCAAGGACTTTCTTCTTTGTACTAAGTATGGGAAAGCCTGCTCCTTTGAGAATTAGAATAGAGTTTGAAGACTTCTGATTTAAATTTCAAACTCTTGATCATAGTCAGGGAGCAAACATTTGTATCCTGAAATTGAAAATTAGGTTCTTTAGCTCTATACCAAGTGAAAATATTAAGCATTTTGTTGCATCCACTATGTGAGCCAAGTTCCCCACTGTGCCTTCAAATCCACAGTGAATGAACTATATTTGGATCTGCTTATCAGAAGGAGACATTTAGAAAGACAATGAGCCTGTCCTGCTAGACGGAGACTCCTGATGCTTTTAGATAGGCCTGCGGTGAACTGCAAAATGGGGCCTAAAATCAAGCTGACATGGTCGCTTAACAAGCTGTGGTATTAGCTGTTGGCTCAGAGAATTTCTAGTGTCACCCACAGGGCTGATGATGGCAGCCATCATAATTAGAATGCATGAATCAAAAACACCAGGTGAAGATTTTGCCTTGGAAGAAAGAAAAGAGAGAAGGAGGGAATTACCATGCCCTTTGACTACTAAGCTGCTGCATGCAGCTGGATCAGTGACCAACAGTGGCTGGGCGGATTATGCTATGGAGATACTTGCTATAGCCTTATACTTCCCACACCCAGTGGCTGTCAAAGCAAACGCTGTGAACGACTTCAAAGGAAGTGATACAAGAGGCTACATGGGGGAGAAAGGTAACCCCACTAAAGACCGTGGGGGTGGGGTTAGGGGGATTCATCCAGGCTTTTCTTTGAGTTTAGCAAACAATTTCTTTTAGAATTGGTTTATTTTATTAATTCTATCATTCTGAATTCATCCCTGAAAATGCAAAACTCTAGTGTTTGCTGAAGTGGAAAATCTATGTAATCTTAACTGATATGACCTTGAAAGGGATTTGCTGAACTTTTGTATGATTGGATTTTTCCCAACCTTTGTAGACTCTTGATTTTAAAATCTCCCTAACAAAAGCTCTGCCAGGAAAGCTGTTATTACAAAGATGCTTCTCAATGGGGAGAAGTGGGCTAATTGCAAGCACTTCAGTGAAATAAAGGAAGGTTTTGCAAACAACTACAGAATTGACAAAATGCACCACATTGCTGTTAGCAGAAACTATGGGGGAGAAACATCAGAAATGGCAAAGATGTCTAATATAAATAGATGCTATAAGACTAGCTAGAAAAGGCTATACAAGATTTCAGATAATTCATAAACAGTAATTGCTCGTCTGACCTTGATGTGACTACAGAAATTCCATTAACTCACAAATCTTGACATTTAATTACATACTAAAAAATATTCTACCATTTATTTTGACAGGGTCTACAATAATCCTGCATTTGACTTTTATCCATGTTTTCAGCTGCTTTTCCCACACTGCAATTTATTCCCAAAGTCACAAATAAAAGCCGTAATACAGACTATACTGTTACCCAGAAAGTACTTTAGTTCTTTCTAAAATTTGAACTCAAATACTATAAAAAGTGGGGCTTACAGTGACATAAAATCCTTTACTTGTTTTATGCAGTTGAACTGAACTGCCCTATGGATTATTCACCTGAGATAGCAAAAATCCGCTGAGGAAGACTGCAGCAAATTATTTTATAGAGCAATTTAAAACTACACAAAGAATTGCAAGCATTATAATAATAGATAGTAAAAAACAAGGAAAAAAGCTTACTAGATTTGGAAATGCTAAAGTAGTGTTTGAATAGTCATGTATAACAATTAAAAAAATAAAGTAAAATATAATCTGGATAATGCAGCCAAGATGAAAATTGGTGTGATGAAAAAAGTTCTTTTAAGTCCTAATGGGGAAGGTTTTGGGTTTTTTCGTTCATGTGGTCTAAAGGAAGCAGACTCTAGAGAGGTAAAAGGAATACTGTATATCAGCCATATTATCTTACTCTAGAACTACTAGATTATAGCAATATTTGAAGTGTTTTTTCCCACTTTCATGCAACTGCCAACAACAGTAGATTTTTTTTCCCTCGTTATATGTATAGTTCAATTTTAAGGCAAAGAATTTTGACTATTCTACATTAGTTGAACTATCTATATCTACCCACTGTTTGACTTACCCATTCCAAATCACCACATAAAATATTTTCATTTAAGTACACTAGATTTCTTTCCCTGCCTCAGAACAAAAACTAAACTTTTATTGAAAATTTCTTGACCTTAAGGAATGATTTCACATAATCAATTGATTTGAAAAAAAAAAATTAAAAATGGAAAAATGTTAAAACACATTTTAACATGTCGTGTGAACCAGGAACTATAATGATTTTCAAAAGCAGTTTGACTATATATCCACATAATTCTACATATTCTATCTCCAAACTATTATGGGGATAATAGGTGAAACAAATGACTTTTTTGGGGGGGGGCATTGGTTTGGGTTTTGGTTTTTTTGGTGCATTTAGCAGTCTGGCAAAAGAATTTCTGGTAGTTCCTTACTGCAAAAAAGACATAAAGACAGAATCCCATGGGATTCCCACAAATGTTACCACTCATCAGTCTGAAACTAGGTCATAAGATATATTTAAAAAAATACATTGAAAATATAGTATTCTACTTAAAAGATCCATATTAGTGCATTTATATATACATACTGTGACAGAAAAACTGCAAATGCAGTATTTTATGGGTTACAAGATTTATTATGCTTCATTATTATTTCTCAAAAGAAACAAAGGATTTACATTTAACAGCACCTGCATGCATATATATATACATACAAACACTAGTATCTTTTCCTTTATGTTAAAAATCTGGCTGAATACATGGATATAAAAAAGACACTTAAAAAACTGAAATCTTTCCTTTACTTGATTTTCCTTATCACATTACTCTTCTACCTTCTACATTTTGGTAGGAGCTACATCTAAATTTTCTTTTGTTCTTGCTTGAATATGTTATTTTGTAACAGAAACTACTTCCTGAATCACTGAGAAAGAAACCATTGACTTCTGCACTGGCTTCCTGTGATCTTCTCCCTCCAGTCCATCTGAAATCATTCTCAGCACAAACCTCTTCAATGTGTATTTATACAGTGCCTTCTTTTCTCTCAGTATAACGTTATATTTTGTCATTTGTGAAGGATCTCTCTCCAGCTATAGACCCCTGTAATGCTCTCCCCAGTCTTGTCTTGGTGCCTGCTATTCCCTATTTCTGTGGCACAGCTGAACAAACAACCAAAAAAACCATGTCTTTTGCCTGCTTATTAAAACTTTGCTATTAGCATTATCAGCAACATTTTATCTCTTCTTTGATCTGTTCAAATAATTATATACTATGACAGCTCTATTAACTTCAATACACTTACTATTAATGCCAGACAAGCTCCTTGTAGGTTTTAAACAGGAAACATTGGACCAAAAAAGAAGAACACAAACAAAATAAAATTGTATTTACTCCCCCCATCACATCAGTTGCATTCTCAAAAGTAGCTACATTTATACTTATCTAACATCCTGTTTCTTTCATTCCACGTTTGCTGTTCTTCAGACTGTGCCCAACAAATACTAAACACACTTTCTATTTGAGACCAAATCCTTGAACATTCTGGGGGGAATATAGTAAGTTTTCTGATTTGTTGTTGTTTTCTAAACACTTCAGCACTGCAGCACATAAAATACCCTTTTCTGTACAGTACGTGATTTTTTGCTTTTAAATACATAGTTTGGCAGACTTTTCTTCAGCATTTGATCTCTTACACAGATCAGTGGCCCTTGAAACTCATCTCCCAGATGAAAAATGAGGGAGTAGACATTAACTACATGAGATTAGATACATAAACTATAAAAATAGGCATGTGATTCTTACTGTTTCATTGATTTGGCACATTGTAACAAAAGCAGGATGATTGACATCACACCTCATTTTTTCTCCTACACTGCGGTCTTGGAACTTCTTGAGGAGAAAGGAATATTCAAGGCTTCTTCCATTGTTTTTCAATGTGGTCATAGTTGCTGAGATTGTCTGCTCCATCTGCCTAGTCTGTCTGACTGTCCTCCAAAAATCCAGTACCTCCATGACTTCATCAGCCAACACATCCTGAGGAATGTATTGGTGACCGTCCTACTTCCCCCTCAGAAATAAAAAACGGGATGGAAATATTGCCCTGCAGATCCTTTTTTCTCTGTCTCAGATGGTGAGGGAGAGAAATAGATGAACGCAGTTCAGCAAATTCTCTAGCTTTTCTCAGCAGGGAGGCTTGCACGTGGTCTAGCACAGCAAGAAACATGATTTCCACAGGGCCTCAGGCAGCAGCCAAATTTCACAGCAGGGGATGAATCCATGGCCACTTCTGAGTCTAGAGAACTGCACATAACACAGGCCTTCATTATAAGGCCGGACAAACCTCTGGAGACTTTCTGCTGTTGCCATATTAACAAGAAATGAGTGGTTTGCGTATGTCACAGGAGCACTCTGTTAAATAATAGTGCCTTGTATAATGCATAGTTGTATGTGTGCATTTCTCTTCTGATAAGGCATGGAGGAATCAAAGGGAGAACAAGGATTTACTGTATGAGGCTTCCAGCCCCATGTGCAGGGCAACACAGCTTGCAACAGCCACAGTGACATCACCGAGCTGGAAAATAAGTGGCAGCTTGAGGTTCAGCTTATTTTTTCAGTGTTATCTTACACGTTTCAGAAGTTGCTCCTACCACTTTCATGTAATTCTCTAGTAGATTTCTCATACATAGAGTCACTTTTAATAGATTTGAATTTTTTTGATCTCCACTAAAGTCTACTCTACTCCTTTGAGAAAAATATTATTACTTTGAAGATATTTCTCTGGCCGCCTGCACTTTGAAATTCTTTCTAAAACAATAAAAGCTCTAAATATAAATTAGTCTTCTGAAAATGACCACGTAGGTAGGTTGATGATCATTCACCATGCCATACAAATCATAAAGCACAGACTGCATGACTAAAGATTGGTAGACTAGTTAATTTTCAGGTGCTAAATATGAAGTCTGAAAGAGAAATATACATATCTTGGTTCCTTAAAAATAAACACTTAATAAACACTAATGAAATCAAAACCAGTTACAAGAACAACACATTAGGCATTTGAAATGAAACTGAAACTGTCCAGGATAATTAGGAAAAATTGACAGTTAGAAGAAACACGTATTACAAAAAAAATTAAAATGAATATTACAAAGGAAAATACTATGACAAGCACAAATAAAAATCTCAGTTATCAAAAAATAGTGTCATTCTGTACTTAGGCAGAAAACTTCTTGTATACGTGATCATAGTAATGAAATCAGCTCCTTGTTGACAGTTATTAGAAATAATGTTAACAACAGTTCTTAAAACCATCATTTTAAAATCAGAATGTCAGATAAATAAAACAGTTTTGAAAGAATTAACTGATGAGCTATCAGATTTTTTTTCAGTATGTGTGGGAATTAATTGGGCTGAAATTTTACGAGTCCACAGTCAAAGTGGTAACGTGTCTGTGAAAAAATCCATTGGGAAGTTCTTGTAAGTATGGGCCTGTGGCCTGTCAGCAGTGCCAGGTAAAACACTGAAGATTTAAAGGTATTATAAAAGATAAGAAGGAATATAATGGAGCTGATGTTAGTCTAGATGGGTTTTAAAGAACAGGTTTTATCAAAACCAAACTATAAATTTTTTATATCTTCACATATTTGATCGATAAGAATTTTACTGTGAACATAGGAGGTTTTGACTCCAGTGATATACATAACTTGATAAAGCAGAGAATCTTGCTTACTCTATACTATCTTCTTTACACATAATTAACAGAGAAAGCACTAGTTAAATAAGATATCTTAGAATGAGAAAAAAAGTGAGTCATTACCATGCAGATGGTGTCTAAACTTTTATATTTTCCCTTATCATAATTTATTACTTTATGGCAGTGTACAATGGAAAAATAGATGGATTCAAACGTCAGTTATGTAACAAATCTAATATTTCTTCACCAATTTTTATACAATAGCCATTAAAGACATTAGATATGAGACTGCAATCATTTAGTCTTTGGCTCTCAATGGATTTGTTGCACTACTTCATGATATTTAAGAACTACTGCAAGTGTAGCAATCAAAAACTGTCTAATGATCAACCCATGACACTAACTTAATTCATTATATATCAGATGAAATCTTGCCAGGCAACTGAGAGCACACTTCAGTTCTCCAACATTTTTCTCATACTTCTTATGCCCAGAAACCTAAGACTGTCTGTTTTCTACCTAGATTTCAGCATGGAGCTGAATTCTTCATTTCTTGCCCTTTCAACACTTTTTTGAAGTTCAGTAGAATATAGCTAACTCAGCTCATAATGATATTTTAAGGAAGTAGTGTGGATACATGTTTTTATTTTATAGTTTGAAGATAGATAGAGCTCAGGTCTATTCACCCTTGATGATCCTTATTTCCATTTGCATGTGATTAAAGAATACATTAGAAATTTTAAATGTAAACATAAGGCACATTTTACTTATATTTTATTCTTTTAAAATATTGCTGTATGGCTGAGTTGTAGCATTTTTCCCAAGGTGAAGATGGAGAATAGAAGGAACTCTATTAATTCCTCCAGGAACAAAGGACAAGAAAAATTTAAAAAAGAGAACATACTATTCTACATATTGTAGAAGTGATAAATTGACAATGTAAAAAACTAGAATTTATCATGAAGTCTTCACCTTTGTAGAATAACATTTCTAACTCAAGAAAATAGGTAAGAGAAACATTGAGGGGGGAAAAGTAGGAAAAATGAAAATAAAGAAAAGCAAGGAAGGTAGAAAGAAGCCTCCTGAGCCTCTTCCTCATTTTACTCCTTTTTGTCCTGATTGTGTAGACAATTGTGACAGGATCTTCCACTATAATGTCCTTCTATCAAATAATAATAAACCATTTGATAACTGTCTTCTTTTTCAACAGCCATTACAATAACTAACTAATAACTAATTTCTAGCCATTTAAAGTCTGCAACATACACAAGTGAGAATTGTGCACACTGTCTAAAACAGCTCTGATCACTGTAGTCAGCTAAGGGTATTACAGTGCTTTGAAAACATAGTTAGGCAAGTGCTCTACAGGAGCATTTGGCTACTGGGTTGTTCTTAGCGCATTCTGAATTGCCATTCTGCCATGACAATCTGAAAAGTATGCCTTCAAAACACATTCTAGGAAGTAGCCTCAACAGTTATTTCCTCTACCTTCCTGCTCTTAAAAAAACATTTGTTTCAAATAGAAAAAACCTATTCATAGCATTTAAATAAACACTTTCACAAATCCCAAACTGAAAGTAATATAAGGTGCTAAGTGCTAAAGACAATCATACATTTCGTAAGAGAACATGCCTCTAGCTAATCTATTTATTAAGACTGAAAAAGGGAAACATCCAGTTGAGATTTTGATTGCTATTCAGAATTTCATATTTCTTTTTACTTTTCTCCCTTCTAAGCAGGAAGAAACTATAGGTGCCCTTGAGTAACCTTCCTTTTTCCTCTTCATACCATTTTCACAGAAGAGTTGGCCAAATTGGACTTTCACAGTCAATGTAAAGACATACATCAATTTATGTAACATTGTAATATTTTTCATAATATTCCCTACACAGCCCAAATATTATTCCGTTTTTTGACCTCTGATACATTTTAAGCAGATGTCTTCATTGAGCTGTCTACAGTGATGCCTAGATCTTTGTCCTGAGAGGCAATATCTAATTCAGAGTCCCTCAGTACATAAAGGATACTGTAATTCACTCAGTGCAGTGTGTGCAGTGTTTCCCTCTTAGGGACGATGAATTTCATCAGCCACTGTTGAATTTATTTTCATTTGATGTGTCAGGTTCTTCTGGTGTTCTTCATAATTCTCCTTAGTCTTCAATAATCCATATAAACTTTCACCGCTGGCTAATACTTCCTCCTTGGTAAACTGCTCCCCACACCTAGTTTTTAGCAGCACCAGGTGCAGTGCATTTTCTGGAGAAAACCAATTGTTAGCGTCCTTCCAGACATTCCTTTCTTTTGTTATTTGCAGTAAGCTTTGGCAGATAACATGAGGAAACTAAGAGATTTCCTTTGTATGTTTATGTAATTACTCCAAAAAGATTTTATAAATCCTTTGCAAAGTCTGAGGGATCTATGCTTCATAGTCAAGACTACATATTAATAGGGATTTCATTATATATTCTACAAAAAATGGCACATATTTTAGTCCTAATCTTTTTATCCCTTATTTTTTATCAGCAAATCTCTTTGCATTGGGAATTCTACACTGCTCCGGTGCTTGGAGAACACCCTAGAATCCTAAAGACAGTACTGGAATTTAAAAAAAAGTTTTAAATACTTTGTCAACTCTCATCCTGATGGAAAGCTAATAAAACAAAGAACATCTGTATTAAAACCCTTAAATTCTTTATTACATTTCTTTAAATTTAATTTTCTAGGGTTCTAATAGCCACATATGGACCTAGGTTTTGTAATTTTCCTTACCAGTGAAGGAACATTGACTTGATAACAATAATAATTTCCAAATCTTAGAATATTGAGTAATTTCTGCTGACATCAATAGAATGCAGGTATTTAGCTGTAAGATATCATTTTGAAAACCAACTCACATTAGCACCCTATTACAATTGAAGTTAATGCAGATTGCTTATGCTCAATATGTTATCAAAACAGACAATTAATTTAACCAGAACTATGGATGCTTTCCACAATGGTTTCTGATATTCTATATAGAAAATTAGCTGGTAATAAGAAATCTCTGGCAAATTTTATAAAGCTTCCAAGATTTTTGTTTCATTTTGCTTTTCAGCCACATGGCAGCTTATCTGAAGCTTGCTTTGCTCTGTTAGTTCATTAACTACTTTAGATATTAAGATCATGAATTAAACTGGCAACAGTCTCAGAGATATTTCTATTTATGTAATTTTGGTGATTGTATTAATTAAAGTCACATTCAGTTGTGAAGGTGTTTCCACATTGTTTTACAAGTTCATGATTGCAACTTTGCAGGAAAATTAGATTGTCTGATAGTCACAAGCCAAATTCTATAATAACTAACTAATCCTGATGTTTATTTTCTCCTGATGTTGATTTGCATGCCAAAGTTCTAGTAAAATCTATGAATGTGGGACAGAGCAGCACTCAGAAAATGCTCATGGTAGCAGACAAAAAAAAAATACAGGCTACCTGTATGGGCGCTTCAAATGAATTGTTTAGGAAAATGATCTTATGATTACTGATCCATTACTTCAGTGGGTCTGAATTAATGTCCCCTTTTTCTGTCATTTTAGTTTCCTCATTACTGCTCCTGGTTTCTATCACTAGTGACCACATGGCCCAAGGAAGAGAAATACCTTTATAACTGAAAACCTGTTTTATGTATCCAAATTGAAGTGTGAATAGCACAGTCATATGACTGGCATGGTACTATTCTCATAGGTGAAGATTTGTTGAGGCTGCCAAGAGGCAGTGTTAGCGCATGAAAGCTTTTCTATTAGATTAGAATACCAAATCCAGAGTGTCAAAATGGCTGTATATTCCTATTTTTAAATTTATGTATTGTCACTTGAAATAGGAGACACTCACTGATCCCATGGTGTCCAGTTCTACAATGAAGGAAACTAGAGGGGGAAAAAGAGAAGCTGAATAGAAACAGCTCTGGCTTTTGCTGCAACAATGATGGGGCAAGAGAAGTGGGGAAGAGACACAGCACTCTTAATGAAGGGACCTCAACCTTCCTGCTTTTGAAGAAAGATTCTATTGATTGTTATTCTGCTAGTGACTATATCAACCCTGCATAAAGTTTCACAAGCGTGAGAAAGATTTCTGTTCAATAGTAGCATCATCATTTTAGTTTGTTTCAAGTTACTTTAAAGCTGTTTATGTGAAACGGCAGTTTCTCTACAGGTTTGAGAAATAGCAAAATTAATCAGATCACTATAACGCAAGTAAATTTTTATGTTCACGTAAATCTTCATATCTAAATAGATTATAACATTTAAAACCACATTATGAAACTAAACCTGAAAAATTAGAATTCACTGTAACACTCCTGATGAAAGCATAACTTCGGGCAGTTCATATTGAAGGTCAAGCTATTTCTATTCTGGAGTTTTTGTAATTGATAACAGAAGTTTCCAGGAAGTACGAAGCCTTCTCTCAACATTAAAATAGTAGAGCACCTTTTGCATATGTTTTACTGACATTTTTATTAGTATTTATCAATATCTGTGCATATATTCAAATGACAATAAGCAACAATTTAATTTTGAACATGTTTGTTAGATTTTCATCTTAAATATCAGAAGCAGTGCTACATGCTTTGTATTAAGGTTTTGAGAGATAATCCATTGTCCTTGTGTAAAAATGTTTTTTTAAACTATCAATAACTTTCAATTATAATACACAGGAAATTACTAATAAGGAGACTTTCTTAAATCATCACAGTAAAATTCATAGTGAAAGTGAAATAAAACCTAAATCAATATACAGCTGTGAAAAACTATCATGAAAGCTTAAGTACTCTCCAGATTCGAAAAGAACTCATTAATGTTCAGATAGCTCTACTGATGGATGGCAAGTAGCTTATTATAGATAGATAATGGCTATAACATAGATATTATCTGAAATAGTTAAACCACATTTTATGTCTTTAGAAAGGATACTTCAGCTCATGAATGAGCCAACATTGTTTATTTAAAAAGGAATATGTTCAGCAGCCAGGAAGCAATGCAAGAGGATGAAGTGTTCTCTATTGGATTAGAATACCTAGATGAGAATGTCCAAATTGCTTTCTTTCCTCAATGTATGTGTCTGTTCTTGATTTTATATATTGTTATGCTGTATGATTCATTCTGTAATTTCCTGCTGTCCAACACCATAAAAAAATGCTAAGCTAAAAAGCTTGGAATTAGAAGAATTTTTCTTTTGGGTTCAGTGCGGATTAAGCATTTGGTAAGAGAAGCTAATTGCAACTCTGACTTCCTGCCCACAGAAAACATACACCCTCTTCCTACCTAGATACATGAGCATTTTAATGCTTATATTGCCATGCTATATTTTAATGTACTTTACCATATTAAACCCTCAAACAGGTTCTTAAAAAATAGCTCTTTCAAATATCCAAGAATATTATCTGTCTTTACTGGTCTCATAGATGAACAGAGTATGAATTTATATTATCTATTAATCAGTATACAAAGATATACAATGCCCTACATTACTTCATGGATTTTCTTGAAGGGTTTTCTTGGGTATAAGTACAACAATTGCAATCCTGGAGGAGTGACTGTTGCAAGGACAAGATTCTGTGCACTCTGAAGCTACCCTGCTCCCTACTTTAAGGCTTTTAATTGTATTTGAAAATGAAAATAATACATCCCACTATATAGCAGGTATAAAACTACAGTGAGAACAAATCTAGGTGTTTCTGCAAGGAGAAAGATAGGAAGTCTAAAAAATAAAAGAGGTAAAGGAGACTTAAAAGGGAAATCAAAGAATTTAAAAAAGACAATAAGAAGGGAGATACAGATAGTTGAAGAGGAGAATGCAAATTTTTTATTGGAGATGCATCCAAAAATTAACTGCAATTTTTAATGGATGAAAGTATAGTAAATTCCAAGCAAGAGCACAGATTATGTCTTTTCAATTAGAAATACATTTTCTACAAACTGGCAGCACCAATTCAGGCTTGGAATTTGCTCATATTCTCTCCATTGTCTCTGCTTGGAAAAAGAAATTAAAAATTGAACATCACATGAAAATTGAGGAATTTTAAAAGACCTATATTGGTCAGAATACTGTGTAATATTCAGGAAAAGAGTCCTTTTTTGGTCAGATACTTGACACAGCATTTTAAACTGAACAAAAATTTAAGTTAATCACTAGACATCTCCATTCCATTACTAATAGCACCACAAGATTCTACTAAAGTAATACAAATGCCAGAAGATCCTTTGTGATGTGGTGTTTAGCCAGTTAAGTAAAGCACCAATGCAGTACTCATTTATGCACATGAACACACATAAATACAGAGAAAAAGGATTATAAACTAGCATTGTTGTATGCTTGTGTGTGTGTACACATGCACACACATGCACCGGGTGTGCGTAAGGGAGGAGATGCATTAACAAAAGGTTAACATCTGGTTTCAAGAAGAAATGCTAGATTAATGTTCAGACTCTGAGAGAAAATTACATTAAATAAATAAATAAATACTCTGGCATATTTGTAAGCTTGCATTTAGATAACAGCCAAGGTCTAGTCAAAATATAAGAACTGATTTACCTACTAACTCTGCTCTGCCAGGCACAACTGGATATTAATCAGGTCCTTCTAACACTTAAAATTGACTAGCTGCAGGTCAGAAGAAATTTATAAAATTCATACAGATAAGGTCGTTCCATGCTGCCTTTAGATCTGTTGAAGAGCTCAGACAGAGAAAATAGAAATGTACTTAGATTTCACAAATAATTTAAAGTGCTCCCTTTATTTCTCCTCCCTCACTTAATTCCAGTGAGAAGGCAATCTTTATATGAATATCAAAATGATTGATGCTAAAAAGCTATAATATATTAATTTTTATATGACCTCAGATGTACAAATCTCAATGAAATACAGAGAACTAAAAGCTATTGTGGTTATGTAATTTATTCTTCCTGTTTACTCAATGTATTGGACAATGGTGTCACGGCATGCTAAACAAACACAATACAATCTCACTCATTTTATTCCACACTGACTGTTGTCATGTTCTGAAGAACACTCAAAGACTGAGCTCGAGAGCAGTAGTTAAAAACGGCAACTGGCTGTCAGTGGTGTAGTTTGTCATTGTTCCACAGACAAAAGGCAGACTGTCACAATAAACAGCATTTATTCATTTCAGATTTGTGGCTTAGGGCTGAGGAAGGGGAGGTGTCATTCGTAGTAATTGTAAAACACATAAATAATAATAGTAGTCTGCAAATCATTTATCAAAGAAAACAGTGGGAGTTGGCAGTGATGGAGGCAAGAAAATGGATGCTTCCAGCACAACCTAATTTACAGCTCTTTTAAAAAACCACATTTTTCCTTTCATAACAGTAAAATGCAATGTTTTGTATTAACTGCTTATGTGGTGGGTAAGCAAGACAGAACAACTAAATCATAATTTAAATGACTTATTTTAAACAAACTGCTGTTAGCTCTCTGAACATGGCTACTCTCAGCTGCTGTCAATTTTATTAACACAACTTCTCCAATTAAAAACCATTTCATATTGATATTTGCATCACCTCCTCTAGCTTTTTTTGCTTAAAAATTGCATCTTTTTAAAGAAATTATACTTCTCTGTGAAAATAGTCTGGTTTGGTATTTGAACAGAAGAAGCTTCTCAACTGAATGCTTATGTTTGTTTTTTCAGGATAACTCTCAAATCCTAGTAATAAATTTTTGTTAATAATTTCATGGGCTGAAATTAGAGAGCAAAAAGAAAATAATGTTTTTGAGGTGGGAATTAATATTTTTTCTTAAAATTTGAGTGCAAATTTTCTGGCAGCCATTATCATCCTTCTTTCTTGTAAGCTCCTGTCCTGATTTACAAGGCTGAAGTCCTAGCTCAGCAGCACATTTTAACTGGATTATGACACCCCCCAGTCAACCCTCTGAGGATCTGCAAAAATCTGGGAAGTGAAAGAAAAAAGACACCAGCAGCTGAAAAGGTGTTCCAAAAGGAAACTGCTTATTTACTACTGCATGGTGAGTCCTGCTTCATCTCATAACCACTCCTGCTGCTGTCCATAGCACCAATATTTCTTAGAGAGCAATCTCTTCTTATGTACCCAGAAAAGACAGATGGATATGAGTTTTTCTCTGGCGAACCATACAATGTTCACCAGATGGAAACAGTGCTCCCTATATAGTTTCTCAGGCATTTTTGCCTACAAATCCTTCCCTCCCAGCACGTCTCCAATCCTATCAGGAACAAGGGCATAAAAGGGCTAAGGAAAGGACAGGTATGTCAGAGAGACTGAACTTGTGTTTCAGAATGGATCTCTTCCGTGAAAAATCCTATATAGTTTGCTGGAGAAAGAACAGAGTAAAGAGATGACCTGGAATGAAAGAGTGGAGCGTCATATCAGTATTTCAACCAGGAAATGTTATCACAGCTATTACTGCTTTGGGTATAGCAGAGAAGTAGAGCTCAGGAATTGCAGGAAGCAGCATGTCTGGCAGTGCAAGGGTAACTCACTGAAGATGGGTGCACATGACTAGATCGACGATAAGCTTTGGCATTCTTGCCTTAATAAGACAAGATTTTTCTTAACTGATTTTAGAATTGAAAAAGATGCTAGGTTTTGCTGTCAGGACATGAATTTATGAGAAAATGAGAAAACACATGTAAAGCTTTACTTGTTTAATATCTACAGCTACCTGAAATAAAAAAAAAAAGTATGCTGAAAAACAAATGTTGACAAACTAACTCATAACCAGCTTTTAGAAATTATTAGTAAAAATTAAAAAAATAATCAAAGATTAAAACATTTTCTGAACAGAAATGGCAAAATTTTGGAATAATTTTTAAATTAATAAATACAAAAGGAAGGGTTTAGTCCTTTTAGAAGGGACATTTTCAGACCAACATCAACTACAGTGTAACCTTCAATTAAAGTGAGGCAACTTCATCTAATCTTACTGCTAAAAGCAACAAACAATAACTTGAAAAATTTAAACCAGAATTTATTCAAAATTACTTAAGTTTGTGTGAGAACATTAGAAATCTAAGCATAACACCTCTATATTCAGAAAATGTGTATCTTGAAATAATAAAAATATTCCTACCTATATTATCTTGCTAATGATCTTGTAGAGTTTCTCTTGAACTTTTCCCAACTCCTTTCTACCCTTCTTTAGATCATTAAATACATACATATATGTGGGCATACAGTACTATTTTTCTGGGTTTGGAATACAGTAAACTTAAAATGAGAAACAAAATATTCATAGTATGCCTCTCTCTTATGCAGCCTACTAAGATCTTTAGCTTCCTTTTCTTGCAAAATTTCCCTCTCCTGTTTCATTACAGAAGCCTGGAATGCTATACTTGAACAGGCTGAACTTTGGGTGCATTTCCTTGGTTAACTTTTGCCATATAAGGAATCTTAAAAATTCGAAGTTATTCTTCTGTAGTCTTGCTAAAGTCAGTCCCTTTTACTCAGGAATGAAAGCTTATATATTTGAACATATGATCTTATCCTGGGCTCAGTCAGGTGCGTGGTGTTTGTTGCATCCTGTACACAGTTACTCAGAGTGACAAACACATGCAATCATTAAAGAGTGATGATAACCTTCATTCTAATTGCATTAGCACAGCAGCTCTCTCAAATGAAGGGAGATTTCCCATAACAGGAACAGCTAAACACAAATGTAAATGGATCAGCGGTGTCACTCATAAACGACGATCATGGCCAGCGTCCGACAGTGGACAATCACTCACGCAATAACACAATCACTCTGCAGTTAATGCATGTCACTACTGATTTGCAGGGAAATTTTTGAAACCAGAATTTGCATGGTCTGTTTGAAACTTCCCTGAGCTGAATACCTAGCGTTTAGCTTTCTAGTGGGAGTTGTGACAGTAGCACTGCTTGCAGCAAACTGCCACTGTCGTTTGTTCTGCTTCAGTGCTGTTTGACTGTCACAGCCTGTCATGTAGGAAGAAAGCACCGCATCTAACCCCCTGTGACAAGGTTTAATCACCCCTATTACTCCTATTGGCTGTTCAAGTCACCTTGGGGTGTGCAGCACACAGTTATAGATCTAAAAAATCCTTGCTTTATAAATGGAGAGGCTAAAATCTGGTCTGAGTCAATCAATCTTCTAACACACAATTGAAAGGATTAGGTAAATAATATTAATGCAGTCCTTGAGATGTTTTTTTCATTTTCACGTTATTAGGAATACTAAATTATTTATTTTACTTCATGATTACTTTTTTAATGGATTCCAGGTATTCAAATTCTGAATGCATCGTTATTTCTTTCTAGGAATCATTGCTAGAATGTGGACATATATGCAAGGGTGTAACATTTAGGACTGACTTTTTATGTCAAAATTAAGCAACAAAAGCAAATATTTTATCAGGTATTGTAACAGGTATACCCATCCAAATGTTAATGCTGAGTCAAAGGGCAGGGGAAGGAGTGCTTAGAATAAGCTTTGTAGAAAGGAAAAGTCAAACAAATTTTCCCCATACGAATTAACATTAATTAATTAAAACTTCATATATGCCTGATATAAGGCAACCATTTTGTTGCTGTTCTACATGGAAAGCTGTATCTTCAAGCTAGTTTTAAGAATGTACTTTATGAGACTGCAGTCCATATCATTTATACTTAAAGTCTGAAGGACACATGGGTCAGAAATTGACACTAGCTCAGCTGGTTAGAGCACAGTGCTAAGTAACTCTCCTGGTCCTTTTGCTTACAGCTGGTTATCCAGAAGCCCGGGTAACATACCCCAAGCACATTTTTTCACATCAACAAATCTCTTTGCTTGAGCTGGTCTTATAATATCCAAGGTCTATTTACTGGGACAAAAGAAAATTATCGCAATAAGAAAACATATTAACCCATTGTGAGTTTGGCTTTAGCAAGGTAATCTAGTATTATGAAGTTCTAATTACTCCATCAGGCTAATCTTAGGCCTGAAAAATGATGCTAGTGTGAGCCTTTACAATAGGAGATTCTTATGCTTGAGACCATCATTAACACAGGTGTCATTTCAATTAACATGCATTTGTAATTATCACATTTGTTTTAAAGAGACTGAGCAGGAAATGAGTTATCCGACACAGCAGATAACTTGGTGGGTCAATAATATAGTACCAGGATTTATACCCTTACATCCCTGCTTTAGCCCAGTTCTAAAAATATATGAGCAAGTGCACATCCCGCAAAATCAGAATAAATATTCATGCCGCTTTTATCATGTAATTCCAAAGGTTACCACAAATTAGGGATGAAATTTTCTCTAAGACAAACATTAAAAATCCCTCACTTTAAGGTAGAACTGTCAGTACTCCTTTTTATTGTGATTTAAATTAAATATTTAATTTTCATTTCTAACTAGTATTTCAGGTGAAATAAAACAATCTTGGGCCAGAGCATTTAGAAACTTGCAAAGAGCATGAGAATGTGTAAACGGGTGGAAAGTGCACTACATAAGTGTTTTAATTTTTCATGAAAACTCTTTCTAACAGGAAGGTGGATTGTTTTTATCAAATATAAACACACTTATCTGTGTTTCTTATTGCCACCTTAGGAAAAAATAACCCCAAACCAAATTCCAGCTGCCAATGAAGTTTCAGTGTTCCCTTCTTTTCCCGAATGACTAAATGTGAAAGACCCTTTCCTGTGTAAAATGAGTCCTGACAGCAGTTTGTGCCACACACCCATGTACACTTCTAAACTGTGTTCTCACTCCCCCAGTTTGATACTGCCAATTAGATTAACATTGCCATGAGTCTTACAGATTTTCCGTTATTAAAGACAAAAAGTAATTTATGTTTTCTTACATCCAAACACCTGTGATGTATCACCCAGAAATAAGCAATTATAGTAACTATCCAGCTGTAAACAGATAGATGTGGGTTGCTCAGCTAAACCATCATCAGAAAACTGCATGTCCATACTTATTTATGGTTTGTTGCAATGCCAGTTCATCAGCTACAGGTTTATACTGCACATGTTCTCCTTTATGCCTTCTGTCTGCTCATTTGACTGATGTTCTCTTTCCCCAATTTGTTTATCAGTTCTGAATGACACTTAAGGACAGAGCAATACCACACTGTACTTTCCTTCTACACAGTACTTTCACCCTGAAAGTAAGTTAGTGAAATTTGAATCCTGGGCCACGTATCAGAGAAATCTGGTTTCTTGAACTGTCCACTCACATAGAATAGTTTCAACAATTTTCACAATTTGAAAGGAATAAATATTTTGGTAGTTTTCCTGCCTCAAGGTGTAACAGTGACAATAAAACAGACAAATAGTAATCCTAAACCTTAGATCCAAGTTTTCTTTTTATAAATAAACCTAAAAATATCCCATGCAAAGATATTGATATAAATCTTTGGATGTGAATCATAATAGCAGATTTTCACATTAGGTATTTGATTCCATCTCTGAACTCTGAAGCCTCTGCAGTGTGAATGGCAGCAGGAAATGGCTTTCAAACTCTTCCTAACAGATGGAATAAAATCTGCCAGGTTATTAAATTACCACACAACTATTTTTAGTTTCCATTTCTAAATCCTTTTTCTTCTTTTGTCATATAATATGTCATTGCTAATCAAATCTCAGAAGCATTACTATTTTGAAAATAAAAGCTTGAAATGGCAGTTTATTATTCTTTGCCCTGAACATTTTTGTTGCTGTTTGATTTGTCTTCTAAAATTAGGCAGTATTTATACAGATTTGTGTATTAAAAAATGGAGAAATTAAGTCAAAACATCAGTTCATAGGACTCACAAGCTTTAAAATTATTTTAGTGATGAGTAATTTCTGTGAATCCTTATCTAGACTGTAGTCTAAGATTAAAGAAAACTGTTTGCTGAAAGCTAACAAGTAGAAATGGCCTAATAACTATGAAAACAAAAGGAAATGCCTTGACTGACTGGGGTGAAGCATCTCAGAAGTGAAACCTACTTTGTTTTTTGATGAATTGTACTCAGGAAGAATAGGAAGCTACTCAACTGTTGAGAAAATTAAACCAATTGTTTCCTCCTGTGAACTGTGTCATAGTGACAGATTTTATTAGTGTACAAAGAATCCTTTGAAGGAAAATTTGCTTGTAATTCAAGTGTTATGGAAAAAAAAAGTCTCTTTGTTCATGTACTAACAGAAACACCCACCCTTTTCTTGCATGAGGTCTATTATTACTGCTACATCTACACTACAGTACAGAAGTGATGATTAAAAAAAAAGGCAGCATTAAACATGGCTTGCAAGTATTATCATAGCAAGTACTGCAACCCTGAAAGGAAGTATATTAGCTGTAATGTGATTAAGTCAAATGGCAAATTCTGGTTTTACTTAAGGACAACAAACTTCAGTCAGCTAAGGAGTCAATCTTGCAACTTGCAACTTGCTCCTGTATCTGATTTTCAGTAGTGCATCAGGCAACAGACAGCCTGAGATCGAGCAGGAAAATGCAACTGAAAAAAAAAAAAAGAAAAGCAGAACACACAGAGAGATTTAGATTGGAGTGATACTGTACAGCAGACCTGTGACATCTGGAAGCTGTATTGATTTACATTACTGCTGCAAAAGCAATGCAAAAGAATGAGAAAAGCCCCTATATTTTAGTTCAGTTCTATTGAATTTAACAAGTGTGAAGAAATAGTTTTGGGACTTTTTCAATACCACTAACATGATCGATGTCACTCAGCTACAAAAATATAAATGTATCAATGGATGAGGCTTCTAACTTCTCCCAGTTAAGGCATGGAACCTGCTGAACTTTTTCCAGTCAGGCATGTAAATTGTGAAATAACTTTACAACATGGCCCATAAGGTATGATTTTTTAGCATAATATTTCTCTGGGAAATATGCATTGTAGATTTTAACTACATGGGGTTTTCTACCTATATCATATGACCAATGAAAAAGCAGAAAAGTATCAATATTCATCACTTTATTGAACATTTCCAACTATTTTGTGGTTTATAGCAGAGGGATATAATGGGACATCTTTCACAATCCTGTATCTTTGTCTTCTTATTGACTGTGCTTTTGAAGATGGGGTAAAAATATAATAAAATACAACTTTTTAAAAAGCATTAGTCCAAAAGATGAATTTGAAGGGCTCTGTAAATGACGTGTCTTCTGAAAAGGTGTCAATAAGGAAAAATTGGAAGGAGAAAATATGTGTTCCCAAAAAGTAAAGATGACAACAAAGCCTACACTAAATGCAAGGCTCCCAGGTAAGGGTAATTTCACAAAACCGTTTCTTTTCATTGGACAGAATTAGAATACAATTCAAAGTAAGAATTTAGGGAGCATTTGTTCCTCAGAATGGTATGTTTCCTGATTATTTTAGGAAGAAATGGTGTCAAAATAGCATCTTTCAAATCTCTCAGAAACAGCTGTGTTTGAAGCTTATTTACAATGGAAATCTAAACATAATATATTAAATAGAGAATGCCTTTTTTCTGCGATAGCCTTTGCAACTAAGTAGTTTACTGGAGGAGCAATTATAATAAAAAAATAAAAGTAATATGCATTTTTAAATTTAGAATGTAATATTTTACAGTTATTGCAATATGATATTGAATTGTTTAAATTACAGCATAATAATTCATTCCTGCAGCATTCAGTGGCACTAGGCCTTTGGCCTCTTGCCTAACAATACACTAGACAAGAATTATTACATTGTAATTCACACCCTGTCATGCCTTATAGCTTAATTAAAGCATAACCCTTCATGACATGACAAGGAATTTGACTGTTACCATAATAGATTATTATCCCACGTAACTTATCTTAGTTTTACAAACCATTCTTTTTTTTTTTTCGCTTTGTACATGCACAGAAAATTACCAGTCTTTACCTGCAAAGTGTGAATAGGTTTAGGAAGAATAGCTAATAACACAAGGTTTTATTTTTCATTAGAACTATTGCTTGAGTAAACTTGGGCACTTTTTTTTTCCATTTTGCTTTGGGAATTAAATCCCGCAACACTTTGTAAAACTATTAAGATTCAAGTCTTAGATTAGGTGGCTGCCTATATTTTCTTGTTGAGCTTAGCTACCTAAATGATAAAGCTATATTATTCTGGTGGATTCTAATGTGGTACTAAAACAACAATGTGGCTGATGTTACAATGTCCTTCAAATTCCAGACAAGGAAGTTGCCAGTTTAATTTTGTTGCAATACAGCAGTTACTCTGTGTGGAACATTACAAAATACGTAAAACATATTTTTCAGAAATAACTCTTGGAATAACTTTCTTACTAAGGTCTCTCCCTCTGTGTTTCTCAGACTGAAACTTGGTAATATAGAAGAGGTAATCTGTTATTATTAAAACACATCTGATTATAACTAAAAATTGACCAGGTGAAATTCTTTTATAAAAAGTCAACTACAAAATGCATTGATGTAAGCAAAACATTATTCCATGACATGGAAATAGAAAAATGTGACAACAGCTGTGAAAACACACTTTAATATTCCAGCTTGCATTAAAAATATTTTAATTAGTAATTAATATTTTCTTAATGCCTTTACATGGCCTTCACATGTGCAATACAACACAGCCATTTGGCAATGAATAATCTTTTGGCGACTACAAGTTTAAAATTAAAATGTGTAAGCATGGAACTCTGAGGATTTGTGTGAACAAAATCCTGGATTTCTTGAGAAGACATATAGGCAATGCATAAAACATGCACATAAAACAATTTTAGCATGGAAATTATATACCATACCTAATAGATGTCCTACCAATTTCATATAATATCAAGGTGCAATTTAATGATGTTCTACTGAACTCTATGTCTTCAAGGTGACTGGGTTGTCCCTGGAACTCCCTCTGCCATAACTATAAAATGTCTATGATGTGACTGTGATATAACTGAAACAGCTGCAGTCTTTGATCATATGCTGGCAGTTTATGTACAGATGCAGAATGTGTAATAAGGGCACACTTTATTAACTTGACTGATGTTCTGTTATTTTACTGGTTCCAAAAGCCAAAGGAGACTAGGCTCCACCACGTTACCCTGAGAATTATTTATTGTTGCAGCTATTCAAAATGAAATACCTATCATTAATGTCTAATTGATTACCAAAAGCAAGAGGCATACACTGGCCTCAGTTGATCTGACATTTG
The DNA here is from genome assembly GCA_013397075.1 of Rhabdornis inornatus. Lineage (NCBI taxonomy): Eukaryota > Metazoa > Chordata > Aves > Passeriformes > Rhabdornithidae > Rhabdornis > Rhabdornis inornatus. The sequence goes on along the minus strand of VWZS01010863.1, from coordinate 874,385 downwards.
GTATGAACTTTAAAGCTGCTGTTATAGCTAGAACTATTATTTTGAATTAGCACAAAATACATTTTAACTACAGTTTAAAGCCACTGCCAGCACTCTGAATGTATGCATACATTTCCTGTTAATAGCTATTTCTACATATATACAGTCTAGTGAAACTTACAGTGAGCTTTTAACATTTCTTACATATAAAAATACACAAATTCTGGAGGGTGATAATAAAGTTAGACCTTGACATGCTAGTAGCTGTATTATGTACAAAAGCATCTTCATTCTCCTTAATAAGTTAAAACATCTTTTGGTTCTACCAAAATGTTTTAAACAATTCATCTTTATCGAAGTAGCCAAATGAGAGAGAAGATAATACGCACTCTAATTTGGCTGTTTGAGACAGTTAAATTGCATGTCCACCGACTAAGAGAAAAATTTACTTAAAACCTAGATTTTTGTGTCATGCATGCAATATGGAAATTCACAGTAACATTATAAATTATAAGTAAATATAAAAATTTGCAATGGGTTACTTTGGACAAAAAGTTATTTCACAAAGAAAATGAAGTTAACATTCTTATAGAAGATCTAGTAATAGTTTTGCACTAATCCTAATGGTATAAAGTTATTCTGGATAGTAAGAGCATTCAAAATATACACTTTTCTAATGATTTCTTTTTAAATTCCTTCTTTTTTTTCTCTAGCCTCCATTTGTATCTCTGTACTCTTAACTCTAAATTTAAGTTTTACTTTGTCCCTATACTTTTATTAGAAGAAATGAAAAGGCCTGGCCTCTTTAGTAATTCTGTACCCATACTCCCAGTTTGCCTCCTTCTCTAATCTTGCACAGAAAATACACATTTTCAGAACCTTTTTGGGCACAAAGGGGATGTTGCAAAATTATTGCACTGCTTTGATGGGATGGCTCTCTCTCCAGGATTCTCCCTTATTTAATCCTTGCTTTAGTTTTCTTTTCAAACCCTTTCTCTATAACCTTTATACTACGGTTGAGGAGTAAAACATCTCAGAAGTTAGAGAGAGCCTGGCCCCTACAATACGCATGTTTATATTTTTCCCATGGATCCCTTAATCTAGATAGAAACAGCTAGATCTGTTTCTATTCCAGTTTTAAGCATATGCCAGTAAGCATTTATACTTTAATCTTCTTCAGTATGGCCATTCACCAAGAAAGTCTAATTCCTCTAGCCCTCAAGCTTAACCCCCCCGATTAAACTGCTGGCTCCTTTTTAGAATCTTAAAAGATTCTGAAATATGTCAATTTTTTCCCCCCACACCTTGAATGCATATCTAGAAACAAGCAGAGATACCACATAAATCTAAAATATAAACATTGAAATGGAACAGATTTCTTTCATAAAAATCTGATGTCTATTTCATGAGTTATAATGAAATGTAAGTGAAAATGTAAGTCACCAGAAATTAAAGCTGTAAATAAGGAATAAATAAGATAAAGTGTTCTAAGTTATCCAGTCAAAAAAACAAACATTATCAGAAAAGTTTTCTGAGACTGAATATCTTCTTATTGTACCCTGGATTACTTTTTAGAACATAAATAAATTTTTATGTAGACATAGGTTTGGCCTCCTTCCCATTTTTTTCCCCTCTTGGCTGCTTCTTGTACTTCCTTTATACCATTTGCAATGCAATTGTTCCGGCAAATATCTATGATACCTTCCAGCACTCTTTATTCCTTTTCATCTACCATGTTCTTCTCAGTACCTTTTTGTGGGCTTTAGCTCAGATGAGAATATTGGACTTTATACAATGACTTCATCTTAACTGACCCCCGAAAAATATGCAGTTAAATTAATCACAAAGAAAAGTTTATTATTGAAGTACAAAATTGAATCTAGAAAGAAATATTTGCTTTACAAATATTATAAAATCTCTGATCTCTGTGGGTCAAAATTAAGAGAACATTTCCAGATAAGCCACTACTCAGCCATTGAAATATCTTAGTTTGACACCACACAACTTCTGTTCAGAAAGTATATATTGCTGTGCAACACTATTTGTGATGCACAGCATTGCCCACTGACTCATAAGGTATTGTTGTTTTTTAATATTGAATACCGTGCCATTATTCAACCATATATGAATTAACAAAAACTCAATAACTTTCATAGTAAAACAAATCTTGCATCTAAAAATCTGAAGAATTGACTCTTATAGGTAAAAATATTCCATAGCTCTGCAAGATTTCCCCCCCCCCCCGTCCCTGCCCTCTGGAGAATATAGAAGTCTGAAAAGTAACTGTTCTTATGCTCATCTGTTTTCCTACCTTTTCTGATGAGCTGGCTGCAGAAAAGCGTATAAATGGAAAGCTCAATTAGTGCAATTTTTGTATCCTTGGATGTCAATCATGACTTTTGAGAGGTGGGACTTTCAGGATCTCTCTGCATTAATTAAGAGCTCATCTCAGAAGAGTAGTCATTACACCTAAGGATGAAAAATAAGTTTTAATTAGAGTCTAGAAGACAGTGTGCCATCTACTTATAAAACTAGTTCTTTAGTTAAAAATGAACAGCTATGGGACTTTATTAGAAACAATGCAACGGGCATAAATGTACTGTTTGCCCTTCAGAAGGCAGAAATATTATTGTTTTTGTAGGCCTCCCTGGAAAAACAGGACAAGTTCTGTAATACTGAGTGCACACCATTCAGATTTCAGCCCAGTTGTATGAATACCAACATGATTACTATACCTTGTGAAATTACTAATGCTAGGCTGATGTTGAGGGAAGGCTGTTACACAGCTGGAGTAAGTCTGGGCTAGGAGAGGGAAATACAGTCTATCTCTGACTGTACATGCAAGAGGCAAACCAAGGCAAACTCAGCAGAGAGGGCAAGTGGGCACGCACAAAGCATCAGAGTCATTCACCACTGATACAACACCTGGACAGCTTTGGCTGGCCTGAGATATATCAGGGCTCCAGAGATGTTAGAAACAAGCTGGGCTAACCAGTGTCAGCTGCCCAAGAAATCTTTCCTCTTGGCAAGACTTATCTGAGGACAATCAAATATTCTGTCTAGGATTCCCTAGGGAAATAAAGTATAAATAATTGTTCATATAATTTTTTAATTAAAGGTAGGAAAACAAATTTTAAGACCTCATCTGGAAAATAAACATGCCAGCTAATAACTCAGGCATGGAAAGGAGTAATTCTTTGAGAAAAAATAAGTTACATTCCAGAGAACAAGAAAAAAAACTTGTTTGGCTGTGGGTGAAAAAAGAAATATAATGTATTAATAAAAAAAAAACAAACCAGCACTCATATTGGTCTAGGAAGGATGAGACAAGACAAAAAAAAAAATCAAGCTCCAATATAAAAATAAAGGAAAAACAGTAATAAAAATGGTCATAAAAATTCAGTGTTACAAATATTGTATTTTCTTAAAGGACACAAGTTAACATATACTTATAATGATATAAGTAATAGTAATAATAATTATAAAGGTTATTGCACAGAAAAAGAGAAGAATGGGAAGGCATCCGAAAAGGAAAATGAGATTTACTATATATCCAGGAATAGTAGAACAAGTCTTATGACCTCCTTCATTGCTATTATGCTTCATGGTCTTTTACTAAACTATCTGTAAATACATTTAAGAGAAAGATATTTTTCTGAAACACTTGTTTGAGAAACACATACTATAAATTTCCAATCTAATCAATGAACCTGAGGAGTAATGAAAAACACCACTGAATTTAACAGCAAAAAAGCAGTAGCTAATGCTGGTAGATTGTTTAAATTTTATTCTAAATAACAGTGAGTGATGAAATTAACATTATAGTGAGGGAGCAAAGAGTCTTTTAAAGACACTCATAAAAATGTGGATAATTTATGCTAATGTCATTCAGAAAACTTATGTTAATACCATTAATAAATATTTTTAATATTTCATGCCCAAATGAAATTTTATAATATTTGTAAAGCAATTATTTCTTGTAAATTTTCGAAGCCAAGTATTGTTTTCTAGGGAGTAGGCACAGAAACGCCCTCCAGAATGTACTGACTTGGAATGTTACTGGATTTACTGGTAGATTACAGTGGGCTGCTTCAGGTTATCAGGTATTCTGGCAGTACATACCAATATACTCTTGACAACGTTAATACTGAAAGATGCTACACAAAAGTTCAACTTTCATTCTGCAAAATAGAATATATGCTACTGCTATGGATATACGCATACTACAAAATCTGTTATTTACTTCTCTGTAGGTCTAAGTTATTTTCCACATGATAACAGATTTCAGGAAAGGCCACGTTTAATATTGGCTGGCACTATAAGTAGGTTGTTTCAAATGAAAAGAAAAGGGAATTTATCCAGGGCTTGTCACTTTTATTCTCTGAAGTAAAGTCCTGAATCTTGCTATCTGGGGTTTCCTACTAGTAACATTTAACACATTTCTTGTCAGCTGCTTCTCTTGATTAAGAAGATGGAAGAGATAATAGATAGACTAAACTCCAGAAGAAACACAGAACCTTTGTTCCTCTGAACAATTATATCAATTTTCATAATGGTTTAATTTGTTGTTATTCACAAGGGACAATGCCAAGAGCTGAAGCAGAGGACTAGCAAAGTACAGATTGCATGTTAGCAGCATGGTGCCTTCTCACTCCTTCATGTTTCCTAGTTTGCCTCTTCTGAACTCGTACTCCAATACACTGTTTTGGAAGCCAGCCATAAAAGAGGCTAACTCAGACAATAAAATCTGGGTGATCTACTGAACTGTGACTGAGATTTGTGACCTGCCTTAAACTGAATCAGATTCAACTACAAGACTTCTTACAAGCAGCTCTCACCAAGAGCCTGGCAGAATGTCAACACAGTTGTACTAAACATTCAACACAAAACTTGCTGAGAACCACATGGTATCATGTATTGTCATGGAAGTAACTTAAAGCTGGATTAATTCACAGGAAAAGAACAAGAAAAAATACCAATTAGAAAATGTTTCTTACAGTGAAGAATGTTATATAGCAATTAAATTATATTGAACAGAAAATCAAAAAGAGGAACAATACTAAAATTACTTTGGGCACCCTCCTGGCCAACTTTGAACCCTTCATTGAAGTTTGAAAGTTTGATGTCTTGTCCAAAATTTCCCCTGTGATCAACAAAGTAAGGGAAAGGCATTTCCAGATATCAAACCAGACTTAAAATAGCTTCCATCGTTACACTTGTAGTGGGAGTGTTGAGCACAGACTTGGACGTGTTGGTAAGTACTTGTATTTACTTAATCTACATCCTACAGTTTGATTTTCAGCGGTGTGCAGTAAATAAATTTCAGTGCAGCATTGAACATTTTTCTGCACATTTAGATGCTACTGGAGATATGCACAGGAATTTCACAGTTCCTATAACACTAGCCAAATGCTGATGGGCAGTGCTATGCAGAGGTCCTTATTCCTATTGATAAATGCCTTTCCTGCTCCCTACCACAAAATTAATAACACAGAAAAATACTAATATTTTCCTATTTATACTGAATTGTATTTATTGTCTCCCAAATGGTTAATACTTTAGCCTTTGGGGAAAAAAAGATTAATTTTATCCTGCTTTTATATCTTTATTTTTCTTTCCTCAAACAGAGAACAGAACAATGAAAATATTTTGATTAATTTCTCACTATAGATATGTTCTCTCCTCCAGTTAAACTAACATTTTAAGAAAATTTTTTAGTCTCCTATAATAAATAAACTTCAGTTTATTTTTTGTGTGTGATCAGAGCCAAGAAGCCTATAGCATGCATACTTAGCTTTCAGTCTAGAAACAGGCTATGGGTTGGAACTGGAGAACCACAGTTTATTTTTGGTTAACTGATGAAACATTTAATTAATTAGTCTTGAAAAATAATAAGAATCCGAAATTCAACTTGAATATTAATGTGCTCACACACGAGGTGGAGATCAGCCAATAAGCATAATATATAACTTTTAACCCCATGGAACACTTATCTTCAGTAGTTTCTGCTGAAAGTGTGGCAACTTCTGTATAGATCCTGCATAAAAATATTTATGCAAGAACTATACAGAAGCGTAGAAGGCGGCACAGGAAAATATAAAAGTACAAAGAAACACAAATTAAAATTTAACTGAAAAGAAGTAGCAAAATTTATTGGAAGTAGCAAAACAAGCAGAGAGAAATTTCTACATGACCAGGACTGTCTACAGATCCAGGCCTCTTGCTGAAATCCATCCATTTATCATACAGCATTGGAGTAACTTTGAAAAGGATTCCATTGTAGTCAGCAACACCCAAATTGCAAATAGAAGTTATAAATCAGACAGTACTACCACAATGTTTTCTACTGTCAAGACAACAACCACTGCTGGCTAATGAATAAGAGAAGAGATTGTTTTAATATAAAATACACCCTGTATTTGATAACCTGGGTTTCAGAATTTTGCTGCCTCATTTTGGTACACAATAAAACTTTTCATTTGTTAACCTTTTCTTAACTTTTCTTATCTCAATTTCTGTGTTAGTTCACAGGACAGCAGCAGAAAATAGACAAATTATATAAAAAATTTTCTTCATTATTGATTGGGAAATTTTTGATTTTTTTATTATATTCTTACATTTTTAAAATTTGAAGAAGTTAACATAATGGTATTCATTATAATCTAAAAATGTTTATTAATTTTGGGGAACAGGGAAGTTAATATTTTAAAAATATTTAGTGTTTAACTGGACTGGCTGATATCATTACAGCTTGTTGGATAAAACTCTGTGAGGAAAAAAAATCATCACAAAATACAATATAGAAATTCCAAGAGTTAATAAAAAGTTAATAAGAAGTAGAAAGACTAATTGCAAAATTTCTGGCTGTCTGATTTCAGCTTGGGTTTCTTTCACTTGTTGGAATTTCATTATTTAAAAAAGTATTAAAATGTTAACAAAAATATCACAGAAAGGAAGGGGATTAAGCCCTGCAAAAATGATGCAGGAGTGATACTGAGAATGAAATGTGGTTGTGCAGAAACAATTGAGGTTAAAAATGAAGTACCTGGGCTTGCCTAAATTTGAGAGAATAATATGTTTTAAGCAACATCATGCTTACTTGTACCAAGTCACACTGCCATGCTCATACAATGGTTTAGATGGTAAGGGATGTGAAAGACCACCTAGTTCCAACCATGGGCAGGGACACCTTGTTGGAACTCTACCAGTTAGAGAAGGAAGTTGTGATCTGGAATGTATTTCCAGAAACCTCCTAGATTGCTAAAGCTCTGTTATGCTGTCCCTCTAACAGATACTGGGGCAGTTGAAGTGCCCCATAAGAACCAGGCCTTCTGAGCATAGAACTGCTCCTAGCTGTCTGTAAAGGGCCTTATAGGCGTGGTCTTCCTGGTCAGCTGGCCTGAAGCAGACCTCCACTACAATGTCACCTGTCCCTGCACTTCCTTTATCCTGAGGTAGAAGCTTTTGGCTAGCTCCTCATCCATTCCTAGGCAGAACTCCATGCATTCCAGCTGGTCATTGACAGAGAGGGCAACACCACCACCTCCTGGCCTCCTATATCTGTTCTTCCTAAAAAGCCTATATCCTTCCATTCCAACATTCCAGTCACAGAAACCACCCCACCACATTTCTGTGATGCCAGTAAGATTATATCCCTGCAGGCATGCACATGTCTAAATCCTTGTCTATTACCCATGCTACTTGGTCTTCCATAGAGGCATCTAAATTGTGTCCCCAGTGAAGCCGACTTACTGGCTGAAGCAGCTGGAATTACTTTGTGCTGCTCTTCATGTGCTGTCCTGCTGGCCTGTGATACCTCTACAGGCTTCTGGGCATCTATTGCTGGCACTGGAATCATACTCGTAGGAGTGGAATGGATGAAAATTCCCCTTCCCTGGAAAGTTTCATTTAAAGTCTTCATCATCTTGTCAAATGTATGAATGAAGATGCTGTTGTCTTCCTCTGACAGATGAGCTCCATCAGCCCCCAGCAGACCAGATTTCTCAAAGCGAATCCCATGGTGCAACAGATAAACCCCTGGCTGTGTCACCATTTGTCAATTCACTGGAGTCAGCCAGCCCTTTCAAACCCCTTTCCTCTGACTAGCAGAGCTGATGAAAAAACTACCTGTGTTCCAGAGTCCCTTACTGCTAATCCAGGACTCTGTAATCCTTCTTGATATTCCTCAGACTGCTTCTGGCAGCATCACTGATGCCCATGTGAAACAATGGCAGTGGATAGTAGCCAGGAGTCAGTATACAGCTTCAAAGTCTCTTGGTGACATCCCTGCTGTGAACTGCAGGTGAGCAGCACACCTCTCTAGAGAGCACTTTAGGCTGCAAAATGGCTGCCTCCATAGCTCTCCAAAGAGTCACCTACTATTTACTTCCTGTAGCCTCTTCTTAGCTGCACTGGCTGCTGCACACAGAGCAGGTTGGACTGCATTACTCAGCCCCAGCAGCTCTCCTGAGGTGATGGGTCTTTCCTCTTCAGTTTGCAGAGGAGTGAATGGGTTCTGTAAGGGCACCTCAGGCTTCAAGGAAGTCTCTTTCTCCTGCTGGTGCTTGCCATTGCAAGCTTCCATTCTTATGTATTACTGGCCTCCTTCCTACGGTGTGTGTGCTGTTGGGGGAAGTTTTCAGCTGTTTGGCTGCAGGCTCTGGGTTCCCTGCAGACTGTACTTGGAAATAGCTATTTAACTCCTTCTCAGCCTCCCTGATGTTATATAGCCTTATCACTACCTCCTGCAGCTCAGCCACCTGCATGTTCCACTGACCTGGGCAAGTGAACCTATTGTGATCAACCTTTCCTGTACTTGTGATGTGTTTCTGCAGGGAATGGATAACACATGTCTTTTTAGGGAGATACTCTTTGTAATGTTGATCTTTGTCACAAAACCTTACAAAAATGTGTCACTGAGACAAAATTAAAATTTACAGCTGGGCTCACCAGGTTCACCCTATCAGAAAAGGGAGCAGTGTCCTAGTATCAAGACTAAGAACAGCAAAGTAAAAGAAGAAATGGCAGCATAGTCTATCTGAAGAAAACACTTGTAAAGGGTGTATAAAGGATGAATAAGACACTGATTGACATGAAACTGGAGCATGGCTTCAGTCTGAAGTTAGGTCAACTGCCATATTCAATCCTGCCAAAGTGTTGGTAAGGTTTGTCGCTTGAAATAGAAGCCTGCAAGACAGATTGGGGAAGAGACCACAGGTGCAGCTTGCCCCTGTACTGTCATAACAATAAATAAGGTTATCTGTCATGATCAAACCATCTGGAGAAGTCCTTTATATTGTACTGAATAGATGTTATACATTTACTTAAGGTTACAAAGTATGCTTAAAATAGCGCTGATTTGCAATGAGTAGTCTGTGTCCTATAATTAAAGGCATAATTAAATGTGCAGGCAAAAATTGTAGGAAGAATTTCAAGGGGATTTTGGTACTAATGATTTGTAAGTGATGACACACAACTTTAAAAAAGAAAAACAGATGACTGTTCAAAATACTATACACTGCAGCAGTCTAGTACCGAAAGCAGTGATCCAGACACCAGTGTCTGAGTATTTATTCCCTTTTGGAGAAGTTATTTAAAGCAGAGGCTGGTTTCATCATCATATATCAACAAGTCATATTGCAAGAAAAATTATCTACTTGCAAGTATTCAGAAAACCCAACAAACAAGTCTATCCTTTTCTTGCTAGTAAGGTATACACTCAAGCTTTGCAATTCAGGGTTTATATGGAAATCCAGCTGATCATGGGATTACCTATGGGACAAAATTAATTACAGCTAAAAGAACAGGATCTGGATTAAGCTGCAGCCTTGACCTACCCTCATCCTTCTGCTATAGAACGCAGAAGCTACGTTAAAGGACTTTATTTTCCAGAAATCAGAATGATCATTACACTTACTTGCCTACTGCTATCGCTTTAATGTAGCGCATGCTTGGCATTTTCCCTAAACATCATAATAGGAAAATAAATGATAGGTATAATTTCTTCCCTGAGAAGCAGACAGGTAGATTGAGAAATATTATGTACCATGCTGATAGTCTACAGCATTTGCAAGTGAAACCAGCACTGAAATTAATTCCAGTTCCTTTGTTTTTTCCCTTATGACCTCTCTTCTGACAGACTCAAATCCCCTCACTTCACATATATAGAATATGAGGGACCATAACACATTTGGTACTCTGAGAAAAATCTGCCTGTTATCTGTTCTCCACATTGTCTACTTCACTGCAAAAAAGCTCCTGTATCAGCATTTCTGTCTACAATCATAAGGTTGCTGTGACCAATGAAAAACTTAAAAAAAAGTAGCTCTTTGTCCCTTTCTATAGCTTTCTGTTCTTTACCCAATAAACTTAGCACATTTCACTACAACACCATATTTTGTGGGCTGCAACTTATGGGGCTTAATAACATAGCATCAGACTACAATTTTTAGCCTAGCCTTTCCTGTTCAGCTTCAAAAAGTAAAGGTGACTGCTGCCTACCTGCAACGACCCTCACAGACAAAAAGACCTTGTCAAATAACATTTTCCAACAGATGAGCAAACCTTCAAAACAAATATGATGTCTTCAAACTTAAGTACATCTCATCCCCTTAGATTTAAGCATGCAGTTTAACACAGCTTAACTTACCAAAGATATTAAACCTGCAAGGTTCCCTGGCTTTATAATCAGGAAGAGCAAGCAGGGCTACCACAGCCTTTCTATGCCGCTATTTAGCACCTCTGAAACAAGTCACCAGCTGTTGGAGCTTTGCCTAACCAACAGTAAACCAGAGAAAAGTAACAAATTAGCACTTCCCCTCTTGGGCGGGCTGACTGGCTGATAGTTTAAGGGGAAGAAAGTAAAGGACTCATTAAAGTTGCTTTTCTCCACCAAGAAAAGCAAGTCAGGGTAAGGTAATACACTTAGAGTGTTTTCAGATAACAAAACAAACAAACCAAAAAAAACCCAAAAAAACCCCACCCCAACCAAACAAAAAACCACCAGACTTTGAAATAGGGCCATTTACTGCAATATAATGATCTCAGTCTGGATCACTGGGATGTCGGGGAAGATGTGAGCACCTTTTTCTGATGCTCACCAAATGATTTAACTTGATGAAAAATGAACCTGCACCTAGGAGATTTCTAAGTTGCAAGCTGCAATTCAGGGTTTCAGGTTTCTCTACATCTATTGGAGCATATAGCCATCTCCCCTTCTGGGCCACATTCATCTCTCATGCATCTGCTTTCTGGAATCTCTGAAAATTCTACCCTTTTTCTCTATTTTATTTTTTTCGTTTCTGTATTTTTGCGGTTTTTTGGTGGTTTGGTTTTTTTTTTTCTTGGTTGTTCTTGGTGGTTTTTTTTTTTTGGTTGTTTGGGTTTTTTTGTTTGTTTGTTGGTTTGTTTTTTTGTTTGTTTGTTGGTTTGGTTTTTTAATATCCATTTTCACCTGAGTACTGAAACTGAGGAAAAATTATTAATTTTCATAAGGTGTAGAGTTATACATGCCACTTTTACTGACTACCTTTATAATTAGTTTAGGCAATGCTGATTAAATCCCCTTTGATTTTTGGAAAACACCTTAGTTGAAACACTACTAGAACTAAGTTTAGGTTGAGTTTCCCCCCCTTCCCCCCATCTGCTTGAACTGAGCACTGAAGGAACTTGAAGACATTGGCACACAGCCTTCCAGCAGTACTGTGTTCTCCTCTGGCTGCAGAAATATCCTTTAGCAAAACACAATTTATTCCTTGCAGTGGAAAGCCGAAACATTTGAGTAAAGTTGTTGCTACTATCCTCTACTCACACACATTAATGCCACAAAGTTTGAGAGCAGTATTGCATTGGCAAACTAGTAGAAAACTTAGTGCTTAAAAAATTGTTTTAAAAATTACTTTTAATCATAAATATGCTTTGTTTACTTCCTATTGCTGATAAATATGGCCACAGCCCAAAGTCAAACTGGTACTATGTTTACTTTATGTCTTTGAAACATCAGTGCTTAGTGGGAAAGAGTTTTCTAAGAGCTTGGAAAATTAGAAAAAAATGTCATCTATCTAACTTTACAAAAAGTGTTCAAGTTGAACCTGGCAGTCATTTTTATAGTGGTAACCCAGCTGTTGATAGTCAAGTACCACACTTCTGGTTCAGAGGCCACCCTAGCTGTATGAGTCATGATTAAGGACCACATCACTACAATTTCTGTTGCAATGCAATCATGTGGATAGAAGATGTTCACTAGGATGCCAGCATTACTCTCCTGTATACTGTTTCTGTATAGACCACTGTGTCTAGACAGTGCAGTAAAGCATCTAGCTTACTCTTCAGATTTAAAGTAAAGGAATGTGAACAGTGGTGGTGAAATGTCCTTTTAGCCAAGTAATGATCTGCAAAAATGTCTCCTCCTCATGGTTAGAGACAGATTGTAAGCTGTCTTATAAGAAAATTGAAATAAAAATAGCCTCATAGGGTGTTCAGTCTGACTAAAGCAGCATCCTTGTGTATCACAAGAATTATACAACATCCAGCTATTTGCATCACTTAAAGGTGTAAAGCAGTAGTAAAATAATGAAATTATATCTCTGATTGCCCATGCCCTGTAGCAAGTGTGATAATATTTTTCTGTGTGCACGACACTGCTTCTGCTTACTGTATGTAACTAAGGAAAGTGTTAACCATACTAAACTTTCTGTTGATAATTCTAACAGGCTGGCTTGATTTCTATTTTAAAATATCTATGCACATATTTGTTATTATACTTCTCTTATTCAATCATTATCTAAGTCAACAGAGTGATCTTCATCAAGACAGCTTGTATTTATCACACTTCATGTACTTAAATTGTATGTCACCCTTCTAAGTAAAGTCCAAGGAAATTCTTGATTGATTCTGAAGTTAACCATATGGTTATCTAGCAAGTCAGCAGAAACAAAATTCATTATCAAAATCACTTTTATGTAATTATTATTATTAACTAATACTGTTTTAATGCTTATTTTCTGTAGTCTTTGGTTGAGTTAAAATGGCAATAGTAATTTAGTGGTCACCATTTGCAATATAACCAAAGCCCACTAGTGTGTGAAAAAGGGTACAAATCTCAAAACAGTTCAGAGAGCTTGTTTTCAAACATCTAGACTGAAATAAAACATGATTATGATATTATGCAATCATGTATCTTTTTATGAAAGAAACTCTAAGAAGTGAGTTTTACTGAGCTTTTCCTTACATGCTGCCCCTTCCACCAGAATAAAGATAAGAGCAGGGCAGAAAATAAACCTAATATTTTTCACAACACCACCTAACCACTTTCAGTCACTTTTTTCTTCTGTAGGAACAGGAAAAGCTCAAACCAAACTAAGAATAATTGCAAGGAGTATTACTGCAGTTGTAAAAGCAAACTCCAAGAAATGAGATTTTTCTTTCTTGGGTATCTGCATTTTGATATATTCCATATTTGCATGATCCTATACTGTTTTTCCCAAAACTCTTCTACCTCATTGAGCAAGGATGTGCTCTGGGCATGAATAGGGAACACTTCATGAAGGGTCCTGTTAGTCATTAGACCCCTCTCAGATTTCTGGCAGAAGCTGCAAAATGTGAAATAAAGAAAGCAGATTCTATCAGAAGGACTTGTCCATTTATTAAACATCTGCTATGTAGAAATGGATTCCTATCATAGACTTCCTACCAGGCACTGCACATCCTCTAAAATGTATTCTCAAAGTTGATACCAAGTGGTGTATTCCCTGTTTTTGCGTCTGTGGAACTGACTTGAAACTTTGTTGTCCATTTAAAGAATGATGAAGATTCACAGCTTCAAACATTTCCATGGTTGTAATATTAAGGCGTGTCATGAACATAGACCTATATGATTCCAATTTTCTGCACAAATAGGGCTCAGTATCCTAAATTGTGTACTTAGATCACTGGATTCTTTTACTTTAGTCCCTATGACTGCTTGACTCAGAATTTTAGGCATAGCTTTAAAACAGTGTAACTTCCTGGATTTCTGACTCTTGCTGAAGTTTTTAACTTTAAGCTAGGCACTCAAAATTCTCAAATATTTCTGTCTGTGAGGTAGCTAAAAGGGAAGCATTAACTTTTCACTAGCTTGTGTGTGAATAGACAGACTCAAGACTGACCTGTAGATCAAGATGGAGTGTATGTCCCGCCAGTAAAAGAGCACAAGAACATGATGTGGGTACTGAAGTGTCAAACTCTTATGAGGCCAGTTTCCTGTGCAATGCCACTGGAATCACAGCAGAGGTGACAAGAGCACATTCATAAAACCATAGTGGACCTGGGAACTTTGAAACACTACACTTTCAGGAATAAGAGTGAATAATATATATTAGGATTCCTTGTAAATAATTGATTTTGCTTCTGTGGCCCCACCCCATTCATCTGCTCTGGCTCCTATGACAATTATAGATAATAATCTCCAGCCTCACAGGTGGGGTTTGAAATTAAATTGATAGTCACGAGTGGAACTCACACAATAGGGATGAGTATCATGCAAAAGCTCAGAGGATAACAGCTATATAGTCCAAAATGCCTTGGACCACTCTTTGTGCCAGGATGATTGAAAAAGCTGTTTGGTCATCCCAGCCTGCTTCTGTGGTCTGAATCAAGGATGATCTGGAAAAAAAGAAGGAATTATGTAACTAAAGATTGTAGCATTTGATATATAAAAATCACCTAGTTGAAATTTACATGGAAAAATTAAATCTGGTATTTGTAACTCCTGCTCACTTGATTTTGGAACTTTGAAGTTTTGTTTTTTTAGCTGTTTTCACTCTGCTGAGAACTCTTTACGCAGTTCTATGTGTTCCAGCTGCCATTAAACCTATACAACAAGAAAGAAAAAAGCAGAAATCCCCTACGCTTTCCTATGTTTTGGGAAGCTGCACAAGAGAAAAAAAAAAAAGAGATTTTTGATATATTTTTTTATACTTTTGAGAACTGGCAGTGGTGCTTTATCAGTCAAACATCTACAGGTTTTTAATCACTAGTCAATGTAGTTCAAACTCATTATATGTCCAGTCCGATTTGAGCTGATACGCTTATTGAGTCATTCAACATCTGGCTTGCATCACTGAATAGAACTGGATATCATGCAGATTTGAGAGTTGATAGTCAAAATTCCGATATATTATTTTTTAAATGGTTGTAACACCTCAGGGCTTTGTAACAAACTTGTTAAACTGGCTAAAAATTAATAAGAAAACAGGGTTCTGTCAGGCTTCTCTTCTTGATCTGCATACCATGAGGATATCAAGGCACGATGAATATATTGCCCTTGCAAAGAAGAATTCAAAACACATCGGACAGGGCTGCTTTTATTCAAAACTCACCCTGCAGACAGGTTTTTGTATTGCATATTCTGGCTGTATTGGCTGTCATGAAAACAGGAGGTCACTTACTGACACCTCACTAAGGGTTTTGACTCTAAAAATATTTAATCTGGAAGTAAAATTAAATGTATTTAATTTATCAAAGATTGGATTTATTTACCAACACATCTTTTAGGAAGCCAATATAAATTATTTTCTCCAAGTATGTTCAGTTACTTTTGAAAGAATGACTATTTTGATGTTGTCCACCTAATCGCTAAATGGTATCCACTGCAGGAGAATCTCTTGTACAACGGCAGCAAAGGTGATACTCTTCCTGCTTTTTGTACTTATTTGAGGCTTTTTAGGCTGAGAAAGACTACAAGGATATTCAGTGCAGAATGTTACAAGATGGAAAGGTACAGAATCAAAGACTTGCCTGCAGGCACCAATGCCCCTTGTTACAACAGTTCATTTTACTTGCACAATTATGATACTTGTTTGAGTCTGATAAGATTTCAGTGTACATCACTGTATTTCTATTTTATATTTATACACTGTGACAGGGTATATGCATATGGAATGCACAGGGCTAATTGGTTCATGTCCTAATAAGAAAGTTTGTTGATGTCTCTTGTGATAAAACTGTTGTGCATCAAAACTTCCCCTTATATAGGGGAAATATATATATATAGGTAAAGTAATGAGAGAGGATGTTGCTAGGATCTTATGGCATAGAAAGCATATTATTTTCGTTAAATGCCCTCTAAAAAAAAGGCATTTTAAGGTGGAAAGGGAGGAGAGCAATAACATTGAACATTGAACAGATTCACATTAAGTTTAGACATTCTCACCCTCGCAAAGCACTAAATCTGTATGAAATAAAACAAGATTTTGTTCTACATATAGTCATTTTTAGTTATCTGAAAATACATGTTCTAGTAGCATGTTCAAAAAAAGAATATAACTGACACTAAGTTTCTGTTAAAAGAATTCTGTCAAGGTAAAGAAGAAAGAAAACTAAAGAAGCTGTACATCACTGGTATGTGGTGTAATTAGCTGTGGCAGGTCTTTAATTGTCGTAGACAAGATGACAGAAGCTACTTATATCAGTTTTGTGGACTATTTATATACCAAAGTCATTATGACCCCCGATCTTGTTTAAAAAAAAATTAAATTTCACTAATAAATTCTCAATTTTTAGGCAGAAAGCATATCCTAAAGCAATTTTGACCAAAGTCTGTGATGCGTAAGTGAACTAAAGCTACCTAAAAGAAAGCTGAGAAATCCCTTTAGGAGAGGAAACACCACAGTAATGTAGAATAAGTCATGATGGTACCTGTTCTTTGCTTCTCTATGTGCAGGAGCTGTGATGGAAAAAGGGGGATTTCTACTTTTTCTTCTGTGGAAAAAAATAAAAGTGGTTCAAAAAGTAACTGGAAGGGGTTAAAAATGGTAAAGCAACTTGCTGTTATTACGGTCTGATAGTTGCCTAAAATCGTTATGTTTCCAGGTAATTGCAGATGGGCTTGGAATCTTTGGAAATATGCAGTAAAAGCTATGTGTGAACATTAGAGGATGTGTCCAGATTCCTGAAGTTGGCTATAAATGATTTTAATTCTGCTTACGTAGCTCATATGTACAACATGCAACATGTATGTTTCTATTAAGAGACAGCCAGGATGCACAGAAGAGACAAGGACAACATGAAAAAGATGAGCCTATTTCTTTGAACCTCAGAGACTGAGATGCAGAAAAGAAAGCAGTGTTGGCAGGGAGAATGAGATTATGCCAGGGGAAGGTGGGATCCAAATGCCACTATCCTTTTCGTGCTACACACAGCTTGAATGGGAAACAAACCCTTGATAAACAGATTCCATTATGGAAGAAAATAGAGGTGTGAACAAAAGCAAACTAAAAGAACTGTGAAAAACTATGGAGAAACCAGAAACCAAGAAGCTGTAACTCCTGCAGATTTCAGAGATATGATCTTTTATTGAGATAAAATCTTCATTACCTAAGGGGAGAATCTGAAAGCAATGCCACACACAGAGTGAATGTTCCAGAGTCTTTTGATCTGTCTCTTAGACACTTTTACAAAGAAAACTTTGATAGGCTCTTGATGTCCTAGCCAAAGATGTTACCACAAACTCTAATATAATGAAAACAATTCTATAATCTATAGTTTACAGAGATGAAAGCCATACAGTTTTTTACAGTAATATATTTGCACATATACTTACTTCTCAGATTATTCTTGTGTTTCTTAGATGTGATGCAGCAAGATAACCAACAAAATAATTATAAGAATGCTGGTGCCTGCATAAATTCCTATTTACTTAGAAGTCAGCAGGCAACATCCAAATTCAAATTTACGCATCCCTGAACACATGATGTGTGTTGAGGGATCAGAATCAAATTAAAGCTCTAAGTCACAGTATCAGGAATGGCTATGCCAGCCAAGGCTGTTTATCCACCAAAGTTAGGAAAGATGTATGTTAATAATCCAAAACTGAAAGAAACACTGAAAAAATCAGATTTTGTTTTATAGGGAAAAAAAAATGGATCATGTTATATTATTTCCTGATGGAAACCTACTTATTCTATAATGCTGATGTTTATATAGTGGGTTTTTACTTCTACAGTTGTCTTTTGTATAGGCTTTAAATGAATAAAATGGTCTTTGCTACTATAGTACAGTAAAAGATTTTTAAATCAATATAGCCCTCAGAGAAATATGATAGAAAAAGTGGTTATGCACTTTCTGTTTTACTTACAGTATAATTAAAGTAATTACTGTAGTTGCTACAGTAGTACACCTTTTATAATTTCATAGCTGAAGTGAGATCTTGGATAAATAATAGCTATCTAGTGCACTGACTGGAGACATTATTTACTTTTACAAGCTATTGATTACCTTAGAATTCACAAAAGAAGCAAAACCACAAACTCACTTGCAAAGGACATCAATAGAGACTCTAAATAAATATGGCCAGGTACAGTTTCAGTGGGTATTTCTTTCATATAATATTATTAATACATGTTTACAAATGCCTATGCAAACCACTTAATTTTCAAAATAACATTTTTATGCCAATCTATGTCTGTTTTTCATTTTAAAATCGACTAGGTAACTTCTCCCTCAATGCACTTCTTTGTATGTGTTTTTAACAACAAAAAGTAATTTAGTGTGTACTTGCGTCAGAAAAAATAATTTTTAACATCTTAACTTTGTTTTTTCTCTTCAGCTCACACAACCTGACTGGTTTTCAATTGAGTGAACATGTCCTCAGCATGAAACAAAACCCTATATGACTGCAGTGAAATTACTCATATTTTTAGAGACAAACCAAGGCACGAAGGCTTTCACTGTCTGGCAATAACTTACAGAGCACTTGCCCTTGACAGTTCATGATTCTAAGAGTTATCAAACTAGAATAAAGAAAGAGCTGCAGCATTTCCCTAGTCCTGGGGATCTGATGCAACAAAATCATTGATATAGCACAGGTAGGCCATTGTACTCTAAAAAGCTTAAATTTCCACCTGGTAAATAAAAAAAGGGGAGATGTTTCATAGAGGATCTTTTATACTATTCAACTGAATTTTCCTGAACATGGAAATAGCAGCTGTGGGTTGCATGGGAGGGGAAGTACGTAAAAAAAGAATCATGAATCTTTTTTCACTTTCCTTGTAGAAATTATTTCATATACTAAAATGTAATGGTTCTCCAACTACTTATTAAAATCTTTGATTGTAGCATCTAGTGAGAATAGAAATAGAATGTTCCCCATATTGTTCCCCTTTAAAACAAATGCAGCTATTCAAATTTAATAGACAACATGTTTTTGTGCTTTTTAGAAATTCTACATGATGAGTATAACTTTTATTTTGAACAGGTGATATTGAACAATTAAAAAAGGGATTTTTGCCTCTGAATTTCTGAGTCAAAAACATAAGAACATATTAACCTTGAAATATCTTTTTCCATCTGCCATTTCCATCAACATTGTGTCACGATTTCCTTCTGTGGACCATACCCATAAAATTTCCTACTTGGGGTAAAGCAAACTGATTTTCTACTCAAAATGTGTTGAAAACCAGAAATCTTGAGAGAAATTGCATAGTCTTCGGCAGTTCTTTCAGCTTAACCAGAAAAGGTTGTAGTCCAAGGATTTATTTTGCAGGTCCTTGACAATTCACAGCAATTTAAAAAATATTTTTCTTTTTAAAGAGTGTAAAGGAGTCTTATGTGTCTAAAATGAGTTTTAGTTTGATCCACTTACTTATAAATCTTAATTTTTATACAATTATAAATAATTAATTTTATGATTTTTCCCTTCATTTATTAATTAGTAGAAGTATAGTAAACAAGATTATGTTTGTGTGTTTCTAGCCTATCTTTCTTTTTCATGGCCATAATTCTAGTTAGGGTTGCAGCAGTACAATCAGTAAATTCAAAGCTAGGATTTCAGTTGTGCATTACAGGAGTTTCTGAATGGCATCTCTGACACTTGTATAGCACTAAGTACATCCAGCCCCTTTGTTTCAGCTTGAGAAAATGTCAAACTGTCTCAATTGAAATTTTTCTTCCTCTTTTGCTACGCTTTGTAAGAAACACTTATCATGTCAGGACAGAGGGACAACAGAAATACAGCAAAATACTGCACAAACATAGTTCCTACTGAAGCACACAGTTCTCCAAATATGAGCAATTTTAGAGAACAATTTAATAAATTCTGAAGAAACAAACAAAATTTTCAATTATCCCAATCTTATTTATATATACACCTGGATGTAGTATGATTGCCATTCTGAAATGGTAAATTCCTTTCATGTATTCCAACCCTCCGATTAAGCACTAAAACCATGCCATGCTTTTTCTAGCTGAGCACATATTTGACACTTGACACCCTCCAGGTCTCACTATATATAATCTATTCACATGTCCATTTTACACCTTCCCAAAATCTTAGCATAGTTTCTGTTTTAAAAATATTTCTTTGTAACTCCTCTCAGATAAAAATTGCTTCAGTGGTCAGGGAACAATCCAGATAAAACTTTTCCTAAAGCATCAGTTGAGTTCCACAGGCTTGGCAATGTTCTCACATACTACCCTCACATACTACCCAAATTTCATCTGTCCCATGAGAAGCTTTAAAAGTTAAAGTCTCCAAAGTTAACCTATTAGATACCCTCAAATTGAATCCTATAACATGGGTGTTAATATGCAAGATTACTTACTAACCAAGTAGCATTCTCTGCTTGTTCAAGAAGGGGAAGCATGAAATGCTGTTTTGATAGCAACAGCTGTACCTATGAAGGAGCGAAATCAGCACTGTAAAAACAAATCCACATTATTCATTACTATATCACATCTCTTGTAAAAGTCCTCTAAGAAAGGCTGATCATGAATCCTGCTTCCAAGAGTGGAAGAGCTGTGGGGTGAGAACATTGGAACACTAGCCTATAAGATGCTGCCAGCTTTCTGCAAGTTACAGAAGACTTTTTGAACCACAGAGAATTTGAGTATCTAAGGCAATCCATGGCAAGATGTTCCATATAATATAGACTCAATCTGCTAAATTATACTAGTTAAAGGTACTACACTTTTGTAATTTGTGTTTTTATTTGGGAAAAATTTCAGTTCTGCAGAACTGTATGCATGTATACAGATATATATGTAAACAACAAACAGCCTGCTGGACTGGGATGATGTAGGCAGTCATACAAACGCTTTAGTTTAGATTAGGATGCCCTAAATTAGCCTTAGAAAGTCTACANACTACATAAGATTTTTGTTGATTTAATTACTCCTAGAAACATGAGGTTCTATTGAATGTTGCTCATGCTGCTTGACCACAGGTTGAAGGCCGAAAACAGTTAATGCACAGCATAGATAATGCTCTATGATGCAAAATATAAACCTTTAACATCCAACTCCTCCAAATAAAAGCAAAGAGCAGACTCTTTGAATAAAACTGAATTTAGCAGTTGCTGCAGAAGCCAAGAGACATATACTAGAAAGTACCTAATTCTTGGTTTTAAGACAGTACTACCTTTCTTATTAAGTGGTGGAGAGAAATGTTGGCAGAGAATATTCTACTAGCAGATGGCACTTAAGTTGGAATTAAATACTGCAACAGTATCCCATTTGGACACTATTCAAGAATGAATGCTTCCATGCAAGAAATTACTTAGTAAAACAGGACTTCTCAGGCTGGAAAAGAGATGGCTGAATAGGAATGTGATAGAAGTTCATAAGGATGAATAGAAATTAATTGTCCAATGTCTTTTATATGTAAAAAAATGTTAGCTTGTAGGTGACGGTTACTAAATGCAAAACAGGCATGTCTGCATCTGAAAAGATGTAAATTCTGTCACGGTCCAATATTAGAAGAATGATAGATTTTTCAGAAAATGAGGCGCTTAGGGGAACACAAAGAAAATCTCCTCAAGTAAATATATTGTAAATATTCTTAGAAATGCCATATTGAGAAAAGTGTATTCTGTGAAATTCAAGAAACTTATTTTATGTTTGAATTACTAACAAACAGTATTTTTATGCCATAGCTCTATTACTTTAGATATGTTTAATTCTATTGCCAGCCAATTCTGATTGCTCAGATTAAAAAGATTAGGCTCAAATCAAAAGTGGTATGCACCTGATCTACATATGATCTGGTACCAGCATTCACCATTTTCAAGGCAAATGATCACTCTGTACATACAAACCCCATTATCACTTAAATGAAGAATTTTCAGAATAATTTATCACATTGGTTCTTCTATCTAGCAATGTTAGTTTTCCATTCTCACATTATATGTTCTTTGAATTTAGTTTGTTCATTTTTGCATTGTCAATAGTTTTGCTTTATCTGAAGTATGCTATACTATTACCCTGAATGATCATTAATTGACTAAACTCTACAGCAACCTGCATCTAAACGTTAGAAACCTACAACTCATAATGGTATTCTGTGGTATTTCAAAAGAAATGTGGGCATTTCCAGTGACCTTTGAAAACCATTTTGAAGAAATTGTACTGCTGTCAATTCCTATTTGCTACATATTTGAGACGTGATGTGTAGATTTGAGTCCCAATTTTTGTCTGACTTTGCATTCATCTATTTTCTGTAAGTTGCAAGTGAAACCTATTTGAAAAACTGGTAAATAAAACAGTTGTCCTGTGATGTAAGTGAGGGATCTAAAACATTCACACTAAAACTATAGTTTACTTCATTGTTGTTCTTGCTCTCTGAACTTGCAGGTTAATAAGATCACGATTTTGCACAAGTACAGGAATGCAATCCTATTTCTTTAGTAGCAATCAAACTCTGCCTTTTGCTAAGAAACACCACAGCAATTTCTAGAAACTCTATCAGCTTAACTTTTGTGACAGAATAGAATCTGTCCAGGTGTTGAACAAAATTGCATCTTTGGGCCATGAAACAAATGTTAAGAATCTCTTTCTCTGGAATTCCATTGGTGTGTTTCTAAAACTGCTCAGTTTTCACTGAAGTTTACAAGGTGCAGATGGAAATGAAGACAAATTTATCATGGAAATTTCAGAGCATAGAGAAGACACATGAAATAATTTCTGGGATATGGAAAAGGCATTAATTAAAAAATACTAAATAACAATTAACTAAAAGTAGAAAACTGTTAACTTAATCAAATATTTATTCAATATGGTCATAAGCAAACTTACATGGGAACACATTTCCTACCACATCTGTAAATGTTTAGTTTAGTGTACTTTCTTGTGACCTATGGCAGTGCTGAAGCAACTTAACATTACCAAAACTGATTTATTTCAGAATCAGACAGATTATATAGAATCTAACCTTGCTATACAGGAAAAAGTACTTGCCCTTGGATATTACTTAGCTTGACTGCAGGGCTTTCTGGAAACAGCAAATGTTTTATAAGTGTCAGCTCATGGCTAAATCAATGTTTATGCATTGATACCTTTGAATAGCAAACACTTGCTGCCTGCAAGCTAAACAATGTTTTTATCTGTTTGCCTATTTCTGGTCCTTCAACCACAGCACAGGGTGTTGCAAATCGCATTTAGTAACAATTATCTGCAGGAATTTCGTGAAGAGGAAAGTAGCATGATTAATGAAAAGTGACACACAGAGATTACTTTGCTATACCAGCCGCCTTGGTGAATGGGCAACTCTGCTGAACTGAAGCCTGACCTTTGTTACTTTTAACGAGGTCATCGTGAATGCTAAATGCTTGAAAGATTAGCCACTACAAATGTTCCAGTGCTACTTAATGATGCCTCCACTAATGAACTGCAGGTAGCCAGTTAAATATAATAATACAGTTTTCACCTTTGAAACAAAGGTTGAACAAACTCCTCCCCTCCCTTCCTCCCAAAACGGTTTTCTGTCAAGGTGTTTATAAAACAACCTTGGAACTCAGAGCATGTTTTCTTCACACACAGGTAACTAAGAGTCTAAATTTGAATGAGCCAGAGAGTCCAGCTTTTAAGGAACTTCTAACTGACCAACTGATCACTGGATAATTGCTTAATAGCGATAATGTTTACGTCTCATTTTCATCCCTGAACAGCAGAGGGGCTCAATATCCTGCTGCAAACATGTATTATAAGCTCTAAAGTTTTCAACTGAACTAACTGAACGAGCATCAGACCACTTTTAGTAAAATTGTGTAAATGTGAGATAAGCCTTGGGGTAAATAGCTATAAAATAAAACCACTAGTGGGATTAAACATTTCTGTTATTGTATTGACTCACATTAGCTACCCCTTAGTGTAGGTAAATGTGACAAAGTGAGTTGAGAGCGGAAGCTTGAAATCAGATCTTGAAGTAACATTTGACTGAAAACACATCAACCCTGATATGAGGAAAAATAAAATTTAAAAAAAAGTTTCAAGATAATGAATAATTGCTTTCACACCCATAAATGCATCTTAGCTCTCTGTGGGAAATATATTTGAGCATTTAATCAGGCAGAGGCACCATCACCTTTGTTATACTGACAAAGTAAGTCTCCTGCCATGAATTTTAATTAAATATAAAATTGTGAAGACATATCACCAGAAATGCAAGAACGCAAAGTATGTGAACAGACGTTTCCAACAAAACACTGTTTGCTGTAAAGGTGCATAAAAACATATGGTTTGTTCAACCAGAATCCATATAAATATATGCAGTAGGCTGCAGATTCAGTGAAGTTCATCACATGGTGCATGAAAAAAGCAGGACCAAATCGAGTCCTAACAGTATGTCCAATAAAACTCTCTGCAATATACCACATACTTTATTTTTACTAGTCTATCATGATTCCTTGCTACTTGGCAAAGAGAAACAACTCTGCCATTATCTGCAATGTCTCCATAAATTACCAGGATGGGAGTAAGGGTGCAGAGATTTCAAGCCAATAATATTTACAGTAGCATTAATTAATAAGCACATGCAAGTCACAGACCTGAGGCTGTATCACCGGTCCCATCCCATACAGAGCTAAGGAATTTATTTCTATTAACCTCTACAACTACCTGAAAGAAGGATGTGGCTAGGCAGGGGTTGCTCTTTTCTCCAGGAAACTAGAGATATGACAAGAGGAAATGGCCATAAGGTGCCAGAGGCTGTTCAGGCAGAATATTAGGAAAAATTTGTTCACTGAAAGAGTGGTTAATCACTGAAACAGGATGCTGAGGGAAGTAGTGGAGCCACCATCCCTGGAAATGTTCAGAAAACCAGTGGATGTGGCACTTCACAATATGGTTAAGTGGGCATAGTTGTATAAGGCCAAAGGTTGCTTAATGATTCTATGATTTTATTATTGAGGGATAAGAGATGGAACCATTTAGAAGAAAACATTTTTTGCCATAAGGTTTGGCGTCTCTCTGTTTTCAGTAGCCAAGAAAAGAACTGAAAGCAGATATTATGGTTTGTAAGTAGGAAGATCACCTTGTAATTATCTTTCATACCAGAGAACAAAGTAGGACTTTGAACATGCTACATCCAGAGATTGCTCTGCATCCATGCAGTCCTTAGTGTTTTATGACAGATGTATCAAGACAATACTACACCAAACTTAAAAAAAAAAAAAAAAGAAAAAAAACCAGAGCAAATGCAGAAATAGAAACATTATATATGGCAAAATAATATTTTTTTCCTTAAGGCCTCAAAATTAGGATATTAAATAACAAGATTTTACTTTTATTTCTGTATGGAAATCTTTACATCTTTTCATAAGCATAAAATTTACTGTTAAATCTTTTAAAATTGACCTATGAAAAATGGTTATAATTGACTTCTATTCAACAAAAGGCTTAAAATATAAATTAGAAGGCTTCTTACAAATGGTTGTAAAATGTCTGGAGAAATTAATTAGCAAATGTTGCACATCAGGATTCTGAGGATTTTACTATTTTTCTAGATTAGAAGTAGATTTACTCCATAAAATTTCATGTACAGTTATTTGGCTTGCAGAAAAAAAGGAGGCTGCAAATTTCAAATGATTTTCCCAGACCTTGATGTTGGTGCAGGGTTTAGAGAAGTAAGAAAGCATGAAGCTCTTGCACTTCCCACTTTAGAGCAGAGAGGAACCCAGGTCTTAGAAGAACAGGCAGAGCCTGATTTTAAATTTTCCTGCACCAACACAGGAGAACCGCTACACAGGGTTCTCATAATTTGTCTTTCTGGAGGCCTGCAGCAATTCATTCAAGTTTCAGGGAAAGTTTGGTCTTTGAATTGTAGTTCAAATGAAGACAAACTGTTCTTGGGGCTCTTATCTCTTGAAGTCCTTTATGTCCAAAATGTGCCTAAAATTAATAAATTACAAAGCTGTAGAGTTCAAGATCTGCGGCTTTGAACTTTAGATTCTGAATATACATCTAGGTTATTTATTTTCTAATAACTCAAATCTGTATTTAACGAGAAAGAAAAACACAATGTATCCATGGTTTACTTCATACCTGCATATCTTAGCATTTGTACCACACTGACAAAATTATTGAAACTCTAATCTTTTAATTTAAAACCTATTAAAAACCCCCAAAACCCCACAATAATAGAAATATGGATGACCAGAGACCAAGGGAGTACATTATTGTAGTTTGCTGTTACCTTTAGCTAACAACCATTATAAAATGTAAGTAAAAAAATGATAAATGTGATATTTAATCCTAAATATGCCTCTTCTAATATATATTAATATTTTAAAACATTATAATGATAACAGCTTTGGAAGTTTACCATTACTGACTGTTGCTGGAAGTCTATTTAGATATCTTTCTGCTTACTGAAATGTTGGAGTAGGAAAGCTTGATCTAAAATAAAAACTAACTGTGGATAACACTTATTCAACAATTACTCTTTTTTGGGCAGTTGCCTGAATACTTTCGTTTGAGAAAATTTTACATTGTTGATTATAACTGTGATATCTTACCTCTTAATACATTTTACAATTTGTGCATAACAGTTCCAAAGGAACTTGCAAATGACAGTAAATCATAAAATTCATTTTGCTCTGCATCAGTTCATTCATCCATGTTCCAACTAATCACCTCATTTCAAAATTCAATAAGCCTAAATACCTGGATTTATGATGCTTTGTCAAAATTAACAAGGGAATATCAACAATGTAGAATTAGAAGTCTATTTCAACTTAAAGACAAGCACCTAGTTGAAAACAATTAAAAAGACTCTGCAGCAATAATTATATCCACAGTGTATGCAAATAAAATAAATTAAAACTGATTTTATTTCTGTTTTGGGAGATTGCAGGAAACACTAAAAAGCTTTAATTTAGTCACTTAAAACAATGAAGTTGTTTTGAAGTAAAACTTTCAAGAGAATGAATTGAGCGTGGAGTACTAAATATGTTAAATTGCACATAAAATGTGCATGTAGATGTATTTTTAAAAGTAGACTATTTCTACTTAGTATTCCAGAGCTACAATAGATCAGATGGTTTTTATTATGATGGACAACATTTTGCTTACAAGTTTTCTCCTGTAATAATATATTTAAGAAACCAAATCATCCTATCATATCAAAATGGAAAAATAAAATGTGCAACTAACATTAAAAAAAGATATTAACAGTAGCATTTAGGAAACGCATTGTCTTTTTAAAGACCCAATAATCTAGAATTCATTTTTTATACATAAATTACCTGCCACAAAAGTTTTAGCTTTTTTTTTTACACCACTGCAGGCACTCTACAACTTACTAGAAGTTCTTCAAGCTCTGGAGACTTGCATTCACGTTCAGTATTAAAAAGGAGCTTTAGTTTTATTTGTAGTAATAATTGTGACAAACCCAAGTATTTTCTTCAATAATTTGGCATCTGTTTTTCAGATTCTATGTTGCAATGATTGCATTTAGGATGATTATTCAGTAGGCAAAACTGCAAATTAAAGAAATCAAAGGAAAGAAATGTGCTTGTAGTAGTGTATAGCTTTTAGGGAATAAGCAGAATTGAAAAGAATGAGCAGGTTATATAACTTATTTTGAAAAGATTTAAAACCTGCAAATTTTGTTACAGTGAAAAGGTCTGCAGTCCTCTGTTGCTTCTTTGATTAAGTTCAGATGCTAAACAGATAATGGTAAGAAGACACTGCTGTGTATTTTATTTACTATTCTTATAACTCCACAAAAGGCTGGTTTTTATACAACACGTGAATCACAAGATCTAGCAACTTTTTGGTGATTCTTGGTAAACTATTTCCTTTCTCTTTATAGGTATTTTGTCTTTCTTTTTCTGAATAATTTTTCTGAATCTGAATGAGCAATATTCTTTAAATGAGTATGTATATAGCCAAATATAACCATACATGTTATGAAAATACAATTAGTAGTTCAAAACCTTGCATACATTTAATAATCATATCTTTCTGGTTCCCTAACTGAATGTGGGTTTTTCTAATGCACAACGCCATTTTTCCCTAATATCTTCTTCCATCTCCATCTAAGTAACTGTATCCTAATGTGGGTTTTTTTACTTCTGAACATGAAGAATGGAGACATCAAAGTGCTTTAATGAGATCTATCAAACACTTCAAAAATGCTTTGGAGAATATCGGTGAAAATGTCTCAGTGCATAAGGTATTAGTGTTAATCATCATATTTTAGATTCTGATAAGAGATGACATTTATATCAGGTTTCCTATCAGGTTCTAGCCTTGCTGTCCCAATAAAGATATTTGGGAAAACACCAGATATTGTACTTATGATGCATATTCAAATAATAAAGGCTTTCCCTGTGTGCATATTCAAATCCTCTTTCATTTATAATACTGATCATGGAGAAAAGGTCACTCAAAATAATATAAAATGAGTTCTAGCACAAGAAAAGGTATGAAAATATTCAGGTTGCTATCTATATATAAGCAGTCATACATCAAAAAAATGGAGACACCTTTTGGTACTTTTAAAATCAAACCATATGTGCTATATTTTGAAGGAAAAAACATCTATGTTTTGATCTTCATGATAAAAATATAATCGATGCTACTTTGATGAAGTAGGGTGAAAACTGATATTTAAGCAATGGATATAGTTAAATGACTGTTAAATAACTCTATATTATTTTGAAAAGACAGTATCATTCTTTGCATGCTTTAATTAAAACCAGAGACAAATGTAGTTGCTCATGGACATTTCAGAAACACTCTAGTCTTCAGGAATGTACAAAAATATGATTATAAAGATTTAACATAAAAAAAAATCAGAAGTCTTAAATTTCAAGTAGGTATGCCAGAAGTTCTGTCTCCTACAATAACAGATTATGCACTTGGTCCTTAAACTGAAGGACTGAGGCTGCAATCTGATTGAGGTCTTCTTTCTGGTTGTGAGCAATGCCATAAAAAACATAACTTGACTTGTAAATATCCTCTGAAGCAAAAATGTGTTTTTTCTTTAAAGAAATGAAAACTATTTTTTGTTTTAAAGAAATGGAAACTGTTATACAATCATGAAGAGATTGTAAAGCTGGAAATACTTTCATTCTACATGAACATCTCAGTGTATTCTCAATTTCTGAGCATAATGTTAAGATGTTTTATACTAGAAAATTCACGTAATTAAGAAAAGGCCAGCAACATAACCAATGTGTGCACAGGAATGGCAGCATTTTCTTACTTTATTGTTCGAAGGCAGTTGCTGTAGCACACAGCTGGACTTGCTCTAGTATGGGGCACATCGTTGAGCCACTGATGGAGAGAAGCCAAGAAGATTTCAGGGCTGTGAAAAGGAGAAGTGGCTTGGAAACAGAAATTATAATCCTTGTGTTTTTCAAAAACTGTCCAGCAACTTCGTTCTCCTGTGATCTCCCGCTCAGTGGCTGATGACATGCTTTTAAATCCCGAGTGCTGCAGTTTCTCCTGACTGCACACATGCACACATTGTCACAGGTCCCTCCTTCAGAAAAAGAAGTGTTATCCCATTGTCCATTTTACAACAGGAAATGTTGAAGTCAAGATGCTCAGTGGACCAGGGTGACATTTATGGGTCAAGATGCACATTCAAATGCAAGCTGATTTTCACAGCAGGGATGTGAGACACAATGACACCTATAAGCAAACCCCTAAGCACTATTCTGAACAAGCATTTTTCTCCTTGTTTTTTTTTCAGTTTACTACTGGATACAGCATATCACTCGGTTTCTGAGGAGAAAATAACTTTCAGGGATTTCAGTAACATGAAAAGAGAAAAGAAGGTTTTGGATTTCTACCCTCCACTTGAAAAAAAGTCCTGAAATTTTACTTGCATTATTTGCACTGTTAGGACAAACTGCATGGAAGAGTCGGGCACTTCGAGATCCAGCTTGAGAGTTCTCTGCCACTTGCTTGTTAGTCTGTGTCTTGCTGCTTGGTCCTTTCCACAGGATGAATTTATCTGATCACTTCAGGTTTGTATAACAGACAGACTACTGGTAACACTCTAGGTAAAAGCCTTGATCCTTACCTAACACAGATTTTGAAATCAAGGGATCAAAAACCAGCGACAAATAGCTGCCTGAAGGAAATTTTCTTCTTTTTTTTAATTCAAAAGATTTCTATGGGAATTTTAGAAAAAGAAAATAAGGCACCAAAAGACTAAAATGTTGGTAATGAAGGAGAAAAGGTCTCTATTTTCACTTTTGATATATTGTTTTGATTGGGTGTTAATCAAAAAAGTGGTGAATCGAAGAAAAATTAATTTATAATCATATCAAATAAGTTATTTGCAGGTAGACCTAATTAATTTTATTATTACTAAAAACTGACAGGGCAAATTCTTCTACCTTTATCCTATCATGAACACAACTTGTGTTTAACTCATCTCACATTAGGACTAGCCTCCTTCAAACCATTTTTGGGATCAAAAGGTTTTGTGAGCCTAACTGAGGAATCTACATACGATTTTTCAAAAGTCCTCTAGGAAATGAATAACTTAATTTTCTCACAGGCTTTCTGTAGACCCTGGACACTTTCAACAAGTGTTAGATGCCTAAAGCTTTTCTAAAAATTATGATTTTTAACCTACAGCTTATGCTAGTAAATAAAAATGCTTTAAGAATTTTACTTCTATATTAAATTACTAGCTTCCTTTTTACTTAGTATAAGTTATTTTTTGAATTCTCATATATTTGTTTTATTTTTTGCTTAAACAGAAGAAGAATTATGAGGGGTTTATTTTCCAATAGTCTATGTCTTTTGATAATGTTTTCAATATCTTATTTGATTTTCTAGAGTCACAATTTTTCTTTGAAAAATATCAAAATCTATGCAAGTAATCAGTCTCTGAACATTTTACATTTTGTCATCAGTACTAAAATAATTTCTGGCTTTGAGTCCACTAATCAAGGAGTATTCAGGGAAATAAACCTCATTTTTATGAGCAACTGAACAGTGAACATAGAAGTGTATTTCCTAAAGACATGAATGTAATCCATATCGTGTTCACAAAAATCCGTGTGCTAAAGAAAAAAAGGACAAACCTAATCCAATTTAAAAACTCAAAACTCACAGAAAATATGATTTATAACTTTGTTGCAAGGATATTACTCAATACTAGTTCCACTTGCTCTATTACTTTTCCTCACAAAATAGAGATGTTAATTAATAAGAAGCTCAAAAGAGGATTTAATTTTGACTGTGTGATATAATTATTTTCTCTTCAGAAAGCCTACAGAATGTGTCAACTCTCTTTTAAAAATTATTGCACCAGGAAATAAAGGATAATTATGTTGGCAGCATGCTTTTTTCTTTTAGGTCAAGCAAGATGTCATGTGGGAGGAATTGCCAAACAAATTCCACGATGAATCAGATGACGCAGTATGTAGGACTGCTAAAGAACCTTCCACATTGTAAGAAGTCCATCTCTGCTTCAATTACATGTAAGTGGGAAAGAGGGGAAAAATAATTCCTTGTATACACTCTTACTTCAGTATAAATGCATCCAGTGTGGCACTGGCAAGTTCAGCGGCTTCATGGGAACACTTTTAGCAGAACAATGCTGGTCATTTGGAGCTGGCCTGCCAACAGTTCTGCATAAGCTTATCGGTATTTGAGTCATTTCACCACTTGGCATCAACTAAATTCAAAAGACTGTTCTAACAGTAGACTTTATTGTACTGAGACTGCACAGAACAGTAAAACTAGTTTGTGCTCACACAGCAAAGGGCAGAGTGACTCAGAATATGCAAAGTGATTCTACTTGGTTGATTTTCATTTGTCTCCAAAACAAAAACTCTTAATCACTAAAATGTCATGACAAGTCAGACAAATGGTAACAATTCCCTTGAAACTATATTTTAAGTTAAAACTCATCTGAGAAAAGCCACTAACAGATGGGGAAATGTTTCACAGGATTTGCATTTTGCTTTACCTACTAAAAAAGAAAACAAAAAGAAAAACAAAACATTCTGTAGAGAAAAACTGAATTTATGAAAAAATGGTGGGTTTAAATTAGTGCAGGTGGTATGCTCACAAAATGCTGAAAACCACATTCTCATAGATACATATTATTTCTCTTCCTGTACCCTGATATTGGATGGTCAACTTTCATAATTTTGTGAACGCCAACATTTGTTTAATTCACTTTTTTGTCTGCTTGTATTATTTTTTTAAATATTGGATGTGTTTAATTATGTAGTGTTAATCTTTTTTATAGAGTTTAAAAGTGAGCAGGTTTTTTTAATATATTTTTGACACAGTAAACTATTTTCAAAACGTGGGTTTTTAGTTTGTTTTGTTTGTGCTTTTTTTGTTTGCTGTTGTATTGTTTGCATCTGGTCTGGTGGGATGCTCTTTATTGGAATGATGCCTGTGAGTGATAAGAATTGAACAGTTTTTTTTTTAGTAAATACATTTATATGTATTTTTTCCAGTAGTCTGAAAGCTCTCAGAAGTAGCTCTTGGTAGCATCTTTACTTGTGGAGAGTGGCAGATTTGAGTGATTCAGGGAAAACCAAGCCTGAGAAATAACACCATTACAGGATAGACTGCACTGGACCAGCTCATCTACATATTTTTGCTTTCTTCAAGACAAAATTGTTCAAAAAGGACCTGGAACAAATATTTAGATTCACAAGCGGATGCAGGTACACAGCTTCTATTGCCTAGCCTCCAAGTCAGATTAAAAAAGCTGAGTACTAAGAATGTACTAGAAAATTCAGCAGCCACCCTCTTGTGCAAAGCAAGGAGGATGTAAGGAGAAACCTGAGAGCCACCTGGCTGTGCTGGAAATCGAGATAGGCTTCAATACCTGATCTAGGGCCTGAGAGACATGTTCATCATTCAGATCAAGCTTCAGTTTTTCAGCAGGAAATCTGACAGAGAAGGCAGCCAGAGGGAGAGTGGGGGGAGCCAATAGGAGCAGGTTTGCATTCCCATGGCAGGACACATCACAGTCACAGCTGGAGACAGGTGGCCAGGACACTCAGGTGCTGGCTGCAGGGTCAGAGAGCACTGGCAAGGGCAGAGCATCAATCCATGTCCATAACTGATGTGAAAAATGAGAGTACCTGGTGACAGGATGAGGTGCAGGCAGGTCTATGGCAGCACTGGGGTGGAAACAAGGGCCCTGGCTGGGGCAGAATGGCATCTTGCACTTGTGAGCATGTGGTGTTGGCAGGGTAGGAACAGTGAAGCTGCTTAGTGCCCACAGGGCTCTGACAGAAAGTTCATTTTAAAAGCACAAAAGAGGTTAGAGTGCCATTTGATATAACTTCCTCATTACAGCAGTGACTAGACAGCATATCTTAATCCAGCACTTTCCTCTCCTAAGATTAGCAGAACAAAAGCAATACCTTCTTCTCCTGGTGAAGTAAGGGCTATGGGTGTGGTTCTAAGGCATCTGTGCCAAAAAGGAGGAATCAGCAATTTTCCAGTCCTATACGTTCCCCCAGCAAGGGTTTTGGGGGTTTTTGGTTTAAAGATTTTGTTTGGTTGTTTGGGTTCTTGTTCGGTCTTTGGTGTTTTGTTTGTTTGTTCTCTTTTTCTTTGGTTTTCATTTGCTTATTTTAGTTGCTTTTGGTTGTTTTTTTTTGTGGGCATTTTTTTTGTTGTTTTTTCAATAGTCAGAGAGTTTTGAAACCAGACTGAGGTGCTTTAAAATTTCTGGTGTTACTATATATATGCAAAAGATGAAGCTAGAAATTTGCCAAGTTTAGGATAAGCAGTAGGACTGAGACAGAAGCAAACACTGAATCAAGCCCCAAAGCTACAAGTAGAGAAGAATAGAAGTAAGAGAAAATGACACTAACATTAGGACGAGAAGAATTTCAGAAGCAAGAAGTGCAGGAAAAATCTGGAGTGACCAGCAGGTTCCTATTCCACACATTCCCCTTGACAGGTATCCCCTTCAAGTCTCATTAGAGCAGTAATGCTCTGGAACAAAGCAAATGGGCATGTAGATGGCAAACTTCATGCCATCTCACACTCTTTTTTACAGTGCTGTGTGAACCAAAAAATGCTTTTAAATATAATAAACGTATAAGCTTCTGATCTGAATAGCAAGCATAGTACCCAAGGAATGAAATGGTTCACATAACAGTACACCAGGCAAAGGCAGTGGGTAGCTTCAGAAAGATTTAAGTGTGTATCTTAAGTGTGTATTAAGGTAAGTTAACTGCAATGAAAATATGAATACCTACAGAAGTTACCACAATATTTTGTTTATAACCTATTTTGATTATCCTTTTAGTTTCTGACTTATACACTATTAGTATGAAAAACAAAATACATGTTTTATTTTCCTGCCAATTTTGCACAAGCCTTTCCTTGTTACACTAGAAATTTGTAATACCGGCCAGGGCCCCGTACAAACTATTAACTTTTCTTGCTGCACACTTTGGACAAAAAATGCGTCTATTTCCCAGAACAGTTTCTTGGCATCTTCCCTGTCAGATAAGGAAAGACAAGACAACAGCTCTGGGATATATTTCTTTCTGAAAGACCTTCCTTCCAAGAAATACTAAGAAAGGACACAGGAGAGCTCACAAAGTTTCATCTACACACAAAAAGTATTTGAACTCTCACAGAACTGTGGCTCCTTAATCTAAGGCTTATAGGGAATTTACAAAGGGCACATTCCCTTCAGGACATGCCTGTAATTCCCATTATCATCAATGGGGGTTATAAGCAAGTCCAAACTTAAAAAAAACCCCTGTGTGTTAGCACTGCCCCTGTTTAACAGTGTCTAAATCAATACCAATGATTTGACAGTTATACTTTAAATATATTCTGACTCATTTGAAATTCACTTTGCACTTAACTAATGAAAGAGTACATTTTAATCCTCCCAATGAAAGCATATAGAACAGCCATTGGAGCCCGAGCCAAAACTGACAAAGTCAACGGGAAACTTTAACTCAAGAAAACTTTGGATCAGTCCCTTAATAAGTAACACACAGTTCATGCTCACTAAAAAGATTGCAATGCTATTCTGTTGCTTAACCTGGCAAAACTGAGCCGCTGCTTTAAAAAGAAAGCTTCTGTATACCTTTATCCAGACTTGAGCCAACATAGATAAAAATATGCAGCACTCAGGAGTTTAAAAAACACAGTGTAACTGTGGGAGAGAGAATATACACTGAAGGAACTTAATGTTACTGTTTCTATCTGATGCTCTGTGCGCAACACACGTCGCCCAATGCAACCCCTAGTATGTTTCTAAAAACAGAAAACAGTAAAATAAACATCAGTCTGAAATAGAATAAAACCCCAGACCTTGGAATAGACAACCATCTATAAAAATACATGCACAGGGAACAGGGAATTTTATTACTGATATAAGTAATTTTCCAAACTGTCCTGGAAAAGATGAGACATGGAGGAATGTGTTCACACACGAAATTAGAAAGTTAGAACAGATTTACAATATAAAGGCTCTTCTGCTGTCTCAGGAAGAAATCACTGTCCTGGATGTCAATAAATACAGCTATTACAGGCTGCACACTGGCTAAGGTATTCTTAATAGGATTCTTCCCCAAGGAAACATGAACACATAATTCCCAAACAATTTCCTATTGGAGTTTAGTCACAGAGGCAAAGATGATCATACAACTTCAGTGTAATTTGGGTCAGGTTTCCATTCAACTTGCATAAAAATATACACAAATTCTACAAATGTATTTCTAACTAGAGACCTGAACATCATCTGACATACAAGCAGGATCTCTGAAGTTTCAGCAGTAATCAGGCTTCTGTTCAAGCACTTATATTTTCTGTTATCTAATGTTTCAAGCCAATTTTTTATAGAAAAATATTATAATACTAAAGTTCAAAGGCTGGAAAAGGGAAGTTAATACTGTTCCTTAAAAAAGCAGTTATCAATCTGTGCCTTCAAAATGATTCAATTCAGTATAAATAACTGCTTCATTTCTTTAAAATTACTTTGTTCTGAACTTTTTTTTTAACAGAGAACATTATCTACGCATGTTAGGAGACCACTGCCTATAAATTATGTACAACATAAATCGTTGTCTATAATAGCTCTACTTAAATAAACATATATTATTTATAGTGTCACAGGTGAAGTACTAAAAGAATTATACAGTCTGCCATGAATCTTCTTGCAAAAATAATTTGTTCATGCTAAACATTTGTATTATTGGTCCTTTTTTTTCTTTTTCCTGGGCTATTTGGATACTTAAAAAAAATGCGATAAAATAGACACAACAATAATAAAATGTAATTAAATAATCACATTACTACTTTTTATTCACTCTAGGGCAGCTGTGGTTCTTTCATTAAGCTCTTTGCTCTTCTTACATTATATACAATAGAGCAAGTCCTGATCTCATTTATGGTACCTTTTAAAACACTGGAACTTCATGTACATTGTAGAAACTACTCTTGATCTGTACCACATGAGACACAGAAAAATGAGGTGCAGCTTTTCTGTACTGGTCTCTCTGTTGTTTCTAGTTCTAAATCTGTGCTGAAAGCTGAAGTAGCACATTCAGTGTTTAATGCTCTAAAATGAATTCCAATCAATATATTTGCCCTGTATTTCTGCTGAAAACTGTACTAGTGCTTTAACAAAGCAAGGCAGTTTTTCTAAAATTTCTGGTATTTCACAGAGAGAAAGTGTATCCTGATTAATTTATCTCTAATTTCACAAATTCTTTATACTTTCAACACTTGTTATTGTTTGTGATATGAAAACCAGGATCAATCAATTCAAACCGGGACTAGAGTACATGCTCCTTAAATTACATTATAGATCTCTTTCCTGTTCTGAGGGATTAATGTGTCAGTATCACTCTGTAGTTCAGGGCACTAATAAGCTTGAACTATCAGGAAGCAAACATGGCAACAAATTGGTTGTTTCTTCCAGCTGCTGCCATCATGCAGAAACTGAAAGATAAAACTTAGGAACGTGCCCCCCAAGTATTTATGCATGCTTACTAAAGATGCTTGCTAATTAGTTAGAGGAAGACAATGCTTCATTCATAAGAGTATGAATCTATGAATTCACACAATTTACTGGAAATTAGAACACAGATATCAGCTCTTATAAGAAAGCTCTTGGCTTTCTGCATATTTTATAGCTAAAAATCCACAAAGATTTCTTACTATTATTATTAACATGCTACATCTCTTGTTCCTAATACTCTTAAACATTAAATGGCTCAGGGTTTGTTATAGCAATCTGCAGGCACCTCTCCAAGTTTTTGGCACATCTCTGCAAGAGAGCAAAACGATGGAAATCATGCCATGCAGAACTTGATGTGCACATCTGGAGCTTTCCAGATCTGCCACCTTCAGTGTTCACTCACTCACTTACCTGGTATGTAAATTTAAAAATATGCTATTGGTTCAAGGTGCCTTATTCTGGATGCCAACTGCACAATGAAGTATTTGGTAGTTTTCCAGAAAAATTTTCAATAATGCAGAACAGCATTTTGGGAAGCACATTTATAATTATACTGTTAGAAGACATCATAACAATCTCAAAGAATGTAATGCATTAGTTAGTTCTTCAGAGTTGGTAAAATTAAGTTCCTTTGTAGTGTCCTCTGAGAAGTGTAGAAAAGACAACATTTTGCCTCATTCACATCTGTGAAATGATGTTTTTACTATACTCTTACTTTCTGGATATTGAATACAACTCAGAATTTTAATATTACTTCAATTGAACTCTGTTATGACAATTTAGGAAGGAAACGAATCCAATAACATGAATACCCATTTGATACCTGCTATAACAACAGTTTCAAAAATTAATGAAGTAAGTATCCATTTCTCTTATCCTGGAATAATCTCTATTTTTGTAAGAAAGAATAAAGAGTGAAATGACTATGTATGTAATATTAAAGTTACTGTTGCTGAAAAGTAGTGCTTCCCATCTGAAATTTCATGTAGATAATATGAAAAAACAATCACATCTGAAACTTTAAACAGAATTAGGCATGCGGAAGAATTTTATCTGCTTTCACAGGAAATGTTTCACGGGATTAAAATAATTCAAAGATTCATCCAGATCCATATGGCATTCATCTGAATAACACCAGCCCAGCAATCTTTATGATAGGAGAACATGGGTTTTAAATTTCTGTTGTGGGGAAAAAAATCTAATCCCTCCATCTTGGAGAACACTGGTTATGTTTCAGGGTTTTTTCATTTCTAGTACAGCTTTCATATAAGCTGGTGAAACAAGAAAACCAAATCACATTGCAGATAACACATCAAATCAATTAGTTACACCCTCTTTCAGAGACTTTTCTAAACCAAAGCTTTCTGCACTTGTTTTAGCGCACAGTTAAACAATGCAGTAGTGTGTGGTGAATGTAAGAGAAGATCTTTGCTTGGATCTGTCTTCTAGGTTGGCTCATAACCATATTTTCCTGGTTTAAGCCAGGACACAGTCAATTTTCTCCTTAGCAGCTGGTATAGTGCTGTGCTTTTATTTAGGATGGGAATAATGTTGATAACACACTGCTGTTTTAGTTGTTGCTGAGCAGTGTTTACACTAAACCATGGAATTTTCAGCTTTTCACCACATCCACCAGCAAGGAGGCTGGGGGCACAAGGAACTGGGAGGGGAACAGCTGACCCAAACTGGCCAAAGGGATATTCCATTACATGTGACATGCTTAGTATATAAACTAGGGGGAAAACTGCCCCAGGGCCTTCGCTCAGGAACTGGTTGGGTATCAGTCAGCAGGTGGTAAGCAACGGCGTTGTGCACCACTTGTTTTGTATATTTGAATTATTTGAACATTATCATCATCATCATCATAATCATTTTCCATATTAAACTGTCTTTATTTCAAGCCACGAATTTTACTTAGGTTTTCTTTTTTTCAATTCCTTCCCCTATCCTAGTGTGGGAGGGACTGAATTGAGCAGCTGTTTAGCCACCTGTCAGGTTAAACCAGAACACGAGTTTAGCTAGCACGAAAAGAGACACCAGTCTATCCATTCCAAGGGAGCCCATACTATCCACCTTCTAGTGAGGTCCAAAGCTTTTATTCACTAACCCCACTACAGCCAATGCAAGGGCCCTTGTCTGACATATGTCTGCATTCCTATGATCTCTCTGTAATACCAGTGGCTATATTTGTGCCTCAATCTCTTGATGTCTTTAGTTCTGTGAACCCAATATCCATTCCCCCTTAACCAAGGGTTCCCCTTAGCCAGGAAGCAGAGCTCTGTTGTTTTCCCTCCAATATTCCACCACTGTCCTATCCTCATCCCTCTTTTGATTTAAAACTGTCCCACTACCAACAAATCCTTTTTCTTACAGCCTGACAAAATTCTGTTTGTCTGCTGTGCTGAAAAGCCTTGAAAAAATACGACTGAGGGCTTTGATTAACTCATAGCAACCCAAGTATCAAGGATATAGCTCTGCTGTATAAGTAGCAGAAAACCACATCTGTGATCTATTTCCCCTCTTTTTCTAGTTTTATTTCTTTATTAAACCAGTAAGATTGTGTTCACTGACACCTAGAATATTTCCTGAAACCTGGAGCTGATTTGATTCAGAAATACCCTTATATACAGAGGTATATAATTCATCTGAGTATAAATTTAGCCAAATATTTGAGCTGAAGAAAGACATACTCAAGAATCATAACACTGCTAGCCTCACACAAAGTGAAGCTGAACAAGTAAACAAATACTTTTCTTTGTTTCATATTTCCTACACTTGAATCTACAGCTGACATAAGATAACATCCCTACATCTGCTTTCTTGTTCACATATGATTTACAAGCCTGTAAACATATTAGGAAATTATATTGAACCTGATGTTAATATTAAAGATGATATTTGGACATTTGCTACACCTTTTAAAAGAAAGGGCTCGAAGTGTAGCACCATTAAGCAGTATTAGCTACACCACATTGTGCTTGCATCCTCTTCTGAGAGGAACCCGATTTCCCTGCCTTCATGACTCTCTATTACTGTCTTCCAACAGTTATTTTTAAAAGCAGCAGGAACCCTGTTAACACAGTAGTGTGAATGTGTTTCTGTAGAATCTTCTGTTAGACTGAGAAATTACCTCTTCTCTTTATTTGCTAATCTAATATTGCAGAAAAGTCTCAGACAGTACAAATTTTCCCCAAAAGTGCACTGAATAAATCCCATATGAGTCTGCCAAACCAGGTTCAGTAATGGTAACACATTGCCATGAACAATCCAAAAACTTTTTTTGGCATGGATACAGCATTTCAACAAGAGTAAATAGTTTAGAACTCAGGCTATTTTCAAGGTCATTAGTTGTTACAAATGTATAGTTAGTTTGGTGAATCTTACCAATTTCCTTAAATCCCTAAAAGTCAGAATTCATGTGACAGTTTCAGCATTTAGATCCTTTTCTCCTACACCCTTTCTCCTCAGAAAACTGTAGATGAAAATTCCAAAAGATAATTTTTCTTCCAAAAGCTGGAAAATTCAACAAATCTCAATATGCACTGTAGTACAAAAACCTCAGGATGTTAATAAGCAATCTTGTTATTTATTCTCCAGACCAGTGAAGCCTATCAACAGTAATTACGCTCTTTACCTGTACAGTCCTCTCTGCTACAAAATGTGGACTGACAGGGAACAACCATAGATTGGTTATGTTAGTTGTCTTTCTTTTACTGTCCGTGAGGAACACATACTAAATACTACGCTTCATTCCGTTTGGTAAGAAGGGCGAAAAAACATCTATTTAAAAAAGTAAAATTTGAAATAGCCTGGTCTGATTGGAATTACTGTGTACAATCTTTGCTGAAATAAAGCTGTCAATTGTTCTATAGGCTAATTCCTCAACACTGGAAGGCTAACTGTTGAACAAACTTATTTATGCTAAGAATAAACATATACACCCTTTAAATGTTCCAAATGAAATATTATTAAGAGATTTCTCAGCTATGAATAAAAATCACAGCAGCAATAGGAGAGACCTAGATGAGTTTAGTCTGCATAACAGTCTTTGAAAATTTATTAGACAATTTTTGGTTCTTTATACTTACTGTAAAAGCTCCTCTAAAACTAATAAGAAGTGATAATGTGAATGTAAATTTTAAGAATTGAGTTATTAAATGCTGTCTGAACAATCTATTATCAGTTTGATAGGCATACAGGATACTGAAGCAGTTAATAGGGAGTTGAGCATGTTTAAAAACAAAAGATTTTTTCTGCCTGATAAAGCACAGCTGCAGAACCTTATTGCTCTTCTGAATGTGGATCGACATGAAAAGAGATTTCCTCCCTAGTTTTTAATATTTTATTAATTAAAAAAACCCAATCTTTCTTTCCTTTCATTAAGTGTGGAAAAGTTTCATTAATACAGAAACCACTGTAAGCTTCTGGCCCTTACAACAGTTCTCCCATGACAGCAATAGTGACATATCAACAATCAGTAATCTGCATCCTAATGGTGGTTTTCAAGCAAGCCTCATAGTTCAGATGGGGGCAGTAAAAGCTTATACTATCCCTTTAAGGCTTTCTTGATGTCTTTTGGTATT
Organism: Rhabdornis inornatus; assembly: GCA_013397075.1. NCBI lineage: Eukaryota > Metazoa > Chordata > Aves > Passeriformes > Rhabdornithidae > Rhabdornis > Rhabdornis inornatus. Next base: position 832,640 of record VWZS01010863.1, on the reverse strand, counting down.
CTCTTATAATTACAGCTTTTACTGTAAGCACTGTACTGAAGGCATTGTGCTGCAATTGAGTCCTTTGAAATTATTTGAGATCAGTGTAAATGCCACTTTTTAAACAACTAAACTGGAGAACATTTACTTTCCTTTAAGAATACAATCACAACTAGAACAAATATGCAATTAACTATCAAAATAAAATGCTGGTCTGGGAGATTTGGACAATTTTCACACAATTGCATTAACAATAACTCTGTCCCTTTCAGTTTTCCAAATTCCCTCGAAAGTCTCCAAGCTAAAACAGATTACACTAACACATTTATTATCATTGCAAAAAGTATGTGTAATGGTAGAAAAGTACTAAAATTGTGAGCTTTAAGATCTGAAGACATTAGGTTTGTAAGAGAGAAATATCTAAAATACTGGTGCTGTATGAATGAATGGAATGCCTCAACATGTATGAAACATACTGAATGAGGACTTGCCAGGAAGATCGAAAGGACTGAGCAGATGTGGCTTTTACCAAATGATTTTCATATTTCAATGTGACAAAATAGATGAGCCACACAAAGCTTAATTTCAGCTGCAAATTGCAAGCTGGAATAAGTTCCAGTATAGTAAACAATTAGCTGCTTTATTTTCTTTTTAATAAGACTAAATTACCAGATAATATCTACTGGCATCAACTTGGCTAATAAAAATCTGTTTAATAGGATTTGCCATTTTTCCAGTTGCTATCATGATCAGCTTTGCATTTTGATTATCTTTAAACTTTGCCTCAATTTTCTCATAGAAAAGCTCTCAGTAGTAATTGCTTTAACATTTATTCCAGGTCAAGTGGTTAAGTATGAATAATGATGTGTCAAAAATGTACAGTAATGCTGTCAATAGAGCAATTACCATTTAGCTAGAGATTATTATGGCACAAGAGCACATTAACTGGGCACAGTAAACAGAACAACAAAGAAAGAAGGGGCAAAGGGAACAAACTGATTTCAAAACCTGCCAGTGTTATACAGTGTGTGTTAGTGCCAGATATTAGTTGTTACATAAGAGCAATTAAGTCTGCAATGAGCTTCACTCAGCAGCATTGGATTAGAGTGTTTCCAATTAGAACAAGAAGTTAGACGCATGTTTCTAGAACATTAGCTTAATTTTAAAAAATAATCTCACAGTAGCTTTGTTTCCCCTTGCACATTTTGCATTGCTGTTTGTAAAGTGATCGTCAACTGGCATTGTGCTTAAAGCTTACCCAAGTCACTAGGCAGCACACTAGTGAAAATGCAGCATGTGTCTCACTCTGGTCACTGGTACTGCTGTAAAAGCTAACATTTTTTTCCCACATGATTTTCTAACTTGCAATGTAATGCATTACTGACTTACCTGAAAAAAGTTTAACAGAAAGACACATGTCAAGATTTTTTTTTACAGCCTCTAATAGCTAGCAATCATTTTGGTATTATTGCTTTAATTACAGCAAAACTAAGAAGGCTCTGCCTGCAAAAGCTATTTATTCAGATATATTTTTGAAAATACCTCTAGCACCATTAGACACATGAAAATTACAGTCTGCAGAGCACAAGAGTGTGTCCCCTCAAGAACTGTCTCCTCCATGAGCAAAAGCATTTGAATTATCCAGTCTGCACACACTGGCTCAAGAATTAAGCAATCTCTAGAAAGCCCCACATTAAAAATCTAGGTGCCATACAGCCTCCAACTTAAAGTATTCAAGTTCATCTTGTAAAAACATACATACATACATACATGAATATATATATATATATGTGTACGTAAAATCTTTTTTTCTGTATGTCTTATTATTCTAACTCTTTCTCTGCTCGGCATGGGACAATTACAAGCTGATCCAAATTAATGAGTGTGGCTTCAATTGCATCTGAGTGGTAATTAGAAAACTTTATGACATTCCACTATGATCAGGTCTAGAGAGAGGTAGGAGGCACTCTTTACCCTGAGAAATTTGCATGTATTTCACAATTAGATGGCATTAAGTTTAACATGGAAGTGGTGGTACAATTCTATTAGCTCATCTCTGTACATTCTTTACGTCCATAGCTGAACAGAAAGTATGGGCTATGTTGTGTTCTTATAAAAAGAGCTGACCTTGGATGCCACTTCCAGATGAAGGCATTATTGAATATTCAACATCTGTGAAATAAGGTCTTTGAGCTCCACGTTCAGGAAGTATGAATGTTCTCTCTATATCCAACTGATAATTACTTTAGCCAACCTCCACTGCCAAAAACCCCCTAACCCTAAAGGCCCCGAGTTGGAAAGGATAAACAGGTACCTTTGTCAAGAAAGAGCATTTCATAGGAAATGCTTTCTTTTTGAGGTTAAAAAAAGATTAAAGCTTTATTTCTACCTATCCTTGTTACATTTTCCAAGACTTCAGTATAAAGTATTTATAAATTAGAAAAGTCAATACTACAGAAATAAAGAAATTTTTAGCCTTGAATTATAATTATAAATATTTTTATCTTTTATCATTATTTTTATCTTTAGGCAAACCTTAAAATCTCAGGCTATATAGGTGCCATTCAGTCACTTCTTCAAGAAAAGCTAATGTCACTTTGAACACAAACTTTAATTGCAAATGAATTAAAACCTCAAGTTTTTCCTGCTTCCATGGCTTTACAGTCTCCTGTGACACATTCTCTGAGTGCGTCTCATAGAATCTGCAACTTTTCTTTGGCCCTCATGAATTTCCAATTTCTGTGTTCTTCTTTAGATGGTGCCTGTAATAAGCACTGTGATCTAATGACAAGCATCTTCAAAAATGATGCAGCCACACATAGTGTTTTTGAATCCTGATTATGACTGAAACCTACTGCTTTCACTGCTGAACTTGAACAGATTGCTAACACAACATACAACATACACAATGAATATTGGGAAAATCAAGATTTACATAGATATAAAATCTATGAAAAGTTAAAATTAATTTTTATGTGCCTGTATAGTGTAAATCAGACAGTGTCAATAAGCAGCAATTTGTATAGGATTGTTTCCTATTGCATGACTTGTATTACACTATATTTTAATACAGTGTCTACAATACTGTAGTAGAAAGTAGAGTAGAGTTCCATTACAGGCACCTCTGATTACAACTTCACTAAGAAAGACATCAAGGAGACTATTTGAATCTTCAGGATTTTTAAAGGATGGAATACATTTGTCTACTACCTTCACAAATAATTTGAAAGTAGCTTCTATTTGCTGGATATTAGAGAATGTGATTCTCTGAATCAGACTCAGGAATGAAGTACTCATAAACACATGCCAAACAGAGGAAGGCACAAACTGTCATTTAAAGAGCTAAACCCCATAATTGCATCCCATTCATCCCATAGCTCACTTCGGTCACACATAAAAGTTATATGAGTGAAGACAGAAATAAAATTTGGAGCTATTTGGATTTGACATAAGATTTTATGTTGTGGCCTTCCTCACTAAAGGAAGCTGGACAGATTTCATTCTATCGATTGAAAATGAATTATTTTGATTGAGTTTAATTATTATGATTTGAATGATTTAAAAACAAGAACAAAATTTGTCTTCCGCCTTGCAGAATCTATTACAAGACACAAAATAGACCAGTACTAGCAGAGTTAGAAGCAGCTTTAAGGAGACTTAAAGAGTTCTAAAGGAATATACCACACAATCACAGAATAAGATGAGTTGGAAAGGATCCTTAAATATTGAGTCCACCTCAGGCCCCAATTAGAACCATTCCAAGAGCCATACCAAGTCCCAGTTTCAAAATCTGTTGCCATAAGAGACTGTATTTATGCTAATTAAAATAAGTGAGAGACAAGTATAAATTAAAATAATGGATATAGAAATTACAACTGGAAAAATGTACTGAACTACATTAAAAATTCCAGTAACAATTTTTAATTAAGAATAATTTACTAGATTCTGGCATATCTTTTTTATATTTTTTCTGAACAGACAAATGTTATGGTAGTAAAAACTATGGTAGTATTTTAGTATAACATGTCGCATCAGAAATTTTATGTCTGAAGGCTAAACTTTTATCCTTAACAAAACTGGACATGAAATTATTAAAGGCAGACATATGCCACTATGAAAGCACTTCAGAATGGAAGGAATATAACATCTTCAGATGTTGTTTACCTATGTTGCCTATTTGCATTTATCTTTGTGTACATTTGCAAATATAAAAGAAAAATCAGGCCTTTTTACATACAGAAATATAAAAAAATATCAATGACATATGAAATTGGAAGCTGAAAGAACATACAGATGTTTGGTGGATGTTCACACAGATGTGGTGACAGGGAAAGCTTGGGAAGCTGTAAAAAGTCTTCTCATTCTTTTCTTCTTGACACAACTGAAGGATATAATACAACCTACAGCAGAAAAAGGTCTTGAAAGTGCTCAGAGCCATATAAATGAAAGATGATGAACTCCAATTGCAATAATAATTTAGACTTTTATGGATCTCTAACTCCCATTGCAATCTTGGATAGCCAGTTACAGAATTAGGAAATTGAGGTAATTTGTGATCTTCTTGTAGCCCACCAGAGACCAAGAAATGTGTGAAATACTGACTTTGAGATATTTTTTTATTGGGACTTCTGCTTCTGATTTCCCCCTAGTATTTATCAAATAGATAAAAAAATACTAAACAAAAAAACCACAACCAAAACCAACCAAACCAACTAAAACCATAATTACCCTAAATATTTATAAATAGGCCATCAATGAGAACCTTACCAGAAAAATATGCCATTATCCTGAAACTTAAGGATTAAAAGTCACTGTAATGTAACACATTTTATCCTATTAATTTAATGGCAGGTGCCATTCTTCCAGAAAGCCCTAATCCTTAAAAAGGAGAAGAAAAAAAAAAGAAAAAAAAAAAGGTGGATTAAACCATCTCCTCAAGTCATTTGCTTTTTGCACCTCAATTTAAGTCAATTTCATTGGTTTTAAATGCAGATTTTGGTTGTTTATGTGTACCAAATCTAACAATTTCTCATCATATCTTAGGTCAGTCATAACATTGAATGAAACAACAAAGATGAATTATATTTAAATAAATATACAGATTCGACGATGCAACGCAGAATAGGAACATTTTGAGCATTTGTCTCATGCTCCAAAGGAAAAAATTCAGTACTAATACCTTTTTTTTCCTTTCTCCTGGACTAAGTAATAGAACTGGATTTGCTGTGGCTTTATTAAAAAGAAAGTCACCTTTCAGATTCCTACATTTATTAAACAGTAATATCTACCCATAAAAATATCACTAAATGTCCAGATCATTAAACAACCTCTTCCTTTTTATCCTCTCCCCACACTTTTGTACATCACAGGATCCCAGAATCATTCAGGTGGGAAAGTACCTCAGTAGGTACCCAGTTCAGTCTCCTGCTCCAAGCAGAGCCTACATCAATTCCAGACCACGTTATTCAGAGCTTTGTCTAGTTGGGCCACAGCTCTCACAGGCCTACTAGGTCCAATAGTTGATCCTTCTTTTGGAGAAACTTTATTTTATCTAGACACATCCTACTCTGCTTCAGTTTATGACTCATCCACTATGAGAGGCCTGCCTCAGTGTCTCCATAACATCCTGTACGTACGGACAGGCTGCTACTAGCTGCCCTCAAAGCCACCTTTTTCTCCAGGTTTATAAATAACAATTTCCTTAGCCTATCCTCATAGCATCTTTAAAAACAAATGTTTATTGTCTTGCAAGGAAATTCATCATGAGGGGAAGTGGAGAGGAGCAGGAACTGATCTCTCCTCTCTGGTGATCAGTGACAGAATCCAAGTGAACAGGATGAAGCTGTGTCAGGGGAGGTTAGGGTGGGATATTAGGAAAGGGTTCTTCACCCAGAGGATGGCTGGGCACTGCAACAGCTCCCCAGGGAAGCGGTCGCAAGACCAGCCTGAGAGAGTTCAAGAAGTATTTGACAATGGTTTCAGGCACATGGTGTGACTCTTAGAGATGGTCATGTGCAGGGCCGGGATTTGTCCTATGCAGGGCTTTGTATGTTACTTGTTTTTGTGTTCATATCCATTGAAGAACTGCTGCTGAGAACACTTTTTTTTAATCACATAGAAAATTGCTTTGAATCATCTGAAGAACTTGGAAGATAGCATATTCAAGTTTCTCTGATGAAGATGAGTACTGATACTCAAAAAATCATACATTCTGTTTGTAAAGTCAGGGGTCATATGGACTTCTCAACCTCTTCATAGTTTTTTCACTTTCATAGCTGACCCACTGACAAAATAGTTTCAATCAGTCATCCAGATCTAGATGCATTTGAATCCCCTTTCTCTTTTGAAGAATAGTGGAAGAATACTATCATGCCACTGATCTACCACTTTCTCAAATTATTTTCCAACTCTCATTAAAAGGCTATAGCATTAGATAGAAAGACAGAGAGCATCACTTTTGGCAATATTATGTGGATTCAATAGGGTGTAGTAATCTTGAACAAAGTCCCCTCAACCACAGGAATTTTTAACAGAATATTTGCATAATTTTGGCAATAAAACTTACACCTAGTATCACCACTCCTACGAAACACAAATTCTAAATACACTCTTTTTGTAAAAAATTAAAATCTTTGAATAGATCAGAAACAAATCAATATGTTGAGTAGTAGGCCAAGATGCAGACCAGCATGCATTGAGTCAGAATTCGTGCTCAGCCTTGGTGCATTTTTATGAGAGACTTACAAGATCCCAAAATGCATTTGAACATCAAATGCATTCAGTGTTAAGTACCTTTAATCTGGAAAACTTCCCAGCTTATACATCTGTCCCTTTAGCTTGTGCTGCACAGCATGTACTCTGTTACTTTATGACTAACATCTTTAACAAGAGTAAAAGTATATCAGCTTGCAACTTGTAATAAACCAAGAAGAGGGAATAACACAATATTAAAAGTCTGTTTAAAATTCAATGCATCCAGCCTTGGAAGGTGAAGAATCAACTTCACCTTCTGTTTTTGACAGCTTTTTCTCACATTTCACTTTTAAACAGTAATTTATAAATTGTTTGACCCTTTTCAGTCAGGCATGCCTTTCAGTAACATGAACTGGCATGCATATTCTGATTGGAAAATGGTTTTGCTGTGAAAAAAGCTAAATGAAATAAGCAATTAAACATTTTAGTTCTTTCTAAGTGAAATTAGCAGAAAATGAACAGGAAGCATTCCTTAAACCTTCCTGAAATTGAGTCCATTTTTTGTAGTCTAGGGATCATTCTTAAGATTACTAAATGTTGCAGAATATTAGAGAAATACTGAAACAGATGCAAAAGAAACCTGCTATTGCTCCTTACCTTGGTAACAGATTACTTTGAAAATTATACTTTTAAATTTAACATCAACAAAGTGATTTATTTTCATATTGGAAGACCAAAACCTCCAAGAGTGACCTCTTCCTAAGAACAAAATTATTTCTCTTCACATGAAAAAATACAGTATATTAGTTCATTTTGTATTTTTAATTCAGATTCAGACATCAGTCACATTATTGTTTCAGGTCCCTAGGTCTGGATGGCTGAAGTTTTGCTTTAGGTTTGCAAGAGTCAATCATTTTAAATTATTATAGGCAGGCATCAAAATCATCTATGCGTTCAGCTTTGCAGACTTTGAATAGTATTGTCTCTATTTATTTATATATTTGGCATATAAACCCTTTCAGATGCCTTGGAAATTGCATATATGTAACACTTTTTCTATCCACTTATTTTTGACATCTTTTCTGAGAAATGGTAGCTCTGGATAAGAAGAGAATCTAGATGCTACAAAGAGAAGCTACCCGAAGAGAAACACACAGTTCTAAGTGACAGGCAATGGCAGAAAAGGGAGCTTTTGTCTGTGTTTTACGAAGTGTTGAAAACAGCATTTATTTCAAATGCAGCAGCCACTAATGCTTCTTGAGTCATGATTCAACAGTTCCCGGATGTGATCCTGGAAATTACTCTGTGAAAGCAGACACCTGTACTCATATAAAGTTTCTTGCAGTACTGGCAGTTTGCACCTGAACAGACAACTGCAACTCCACACATTTAAACAAGAGCATATTATTATTTAGATATAAAAAGCTCAGTAAGGACTTATCCTGTAAATTATCATTAAAATATCACCTCTTCTGTGAATATAGAAAAGAGGAATATGTAGAACTTTGCAGTTTGATCATCTGAACTCTTAGAAACCAGAGGACACAAAGTATATGTTTTGTTACCAAAATGAAATATCTAGTGCAAAAATCAAGGACGTGTTGGAAATGCATAATTTCCATTACATCATTTCTGTGATTAAAAGCTGGATTTATGGTTTCAAGGTCACAGTAAAAATTCACAGTATTTCCTGTGAATTTCCGGTGTGCAAACAACTTTCATTCCAAATTAGCTTATTCAAAGCCATTTAATTGGCTTTGGGAAGGCACGATGATTACTTCATCCCTTAGAATTCCCTAATATTTGGCCTATTTGTCATTTCTAACCCTCAGATTGCAGCTATCTTCCAGCTAGGCTGTTAGCATCATCCTAGTCTTCTTCAGATCTTTTTTTCCTGCCTAACATTACATGAGACTTTTTACATAAGGAATAGGCTACTGTACTTTTCCATTGCTCCTACATCCTTTGGGCCTATTTTCAGTAAGGGAATGAAGATGGAAATTGGAGATTTTCTCCATATCTTTTACATTTTTCAGCGTAGGTAAGCAAAACTGAAACATTTGGAACAAATGCTGGAGAGGCAGAATAGCACCACAAAGCAACACTTCATGATAGTACTGAAGTACCATATTTCCATTAGAGGCATCTTGCATCAATGGAAATTAATAAAGGCAGTTGCTAAGTAATATGTAATTTTACAGCTGGCACTACTATAAAGGTAGGTAATTTCTCTGTTTTCTTACAAATCTATTGCTTCTTCTTAGCAAAAGCTCTTAAGACACTGATTAGAAATTGTAACCTTGCACATTTTATGAAACATGAATTATGTCCCTATTGTGTTTCTAAAGAATGAATAGACTACAAGATAAATCTAAACCAATGAAATTAGAATTTAAGGTGGGATAAATGTTAGAAAATCCACTTAAAAGGTTGTATTTTCATGACAATTATACTAAAATAAAGTTAATTTTTGAAGTGTATTTCACAGTATTTTTCTGAAAATCTCTGCTAGATCTGAACACTGAGAAGTAACACAAGATTAATTAAAGTAGTGTATTGCTCTTATCAGCACCCATGAAACTTGACAGTTACCGTCTCTCTAAAGTAAATACAAAGCAGCAGATATGTGAGTCATTTACTGTAGCTATATCACTCCTGGTAATTTATGATGTAAATGATTTAGCAATTACTATGAACACTAGAGCCTTAGGGAGCAGTTGTCCAACATGCTTCCCTCTGACAAGAGACATCTATCTTGCTCTTGATGTGTTGGGAGCTTTAAGCAGATGAGCCATGACCCAGCACTGTTCCTGTGGCCGACCTGTGGAAAATCCTATGTGTATCAATGGCAAATAAACCCCTTAAATTGCAGAGATAACTCTTACATAGTTATGAAGCTTCAATTTAACAGTAGAAGCCTGCAAGAAGAAAAAATAGCTTCCAGCACCTGTGGATCTCTGTCTTTTCCTCGGCTCTCAAACATTTTTAACTCCTTAAAATATTTTGGTATACGACTAATAGACAAGATGAGATATAAGATACCATTTGTTTTATATGCAAATAATATTGAAGGCATTTCTGTGATGCTTTGAAAAGTAAGACTGTTCTACATTCCTCTTATCTTCCATTTTGATCATAATGTTCTAATTGTCCACCCACAAAGTCAAGGCCAAATATGATTATTAATTAATAAAAAAAGCTTCCTTTTAAATGGCTTCATCAGTTAAGCAAAATTGATGGGTATGTGAAAAATATAAAACCTAGTTATACTAAGTAGAATACTGGAACAACCATAACTGCATTGTTCTGTGATAACTAATAATAAAATTCAGTAGGTAAGCATCCAAATTAAAATATAATTGTAATATTAATGAAGGTTGCATGTCTTCTACTACAGATGAACAGCTTCTCTGCACATTAACCTAAGACCAAAAGAAGACTATTTCATGGTTTCCTATGAAAGAAAATTATCATCTGTATTTCTTCAGATTTAAGACTACAAAAAGTAGAATATAAATTTCAAACTGATTACTGATTATTTCCTTCCATGGGGTATATCGTTTAACTCCTGTACACCGCATTTTAAAATTTTACAGAAAACCTGTCTAAAAATTATGATGTTCATATAGAAAAAAGTTATGATCTGTTGAGTTATTTCCAAGAAGAATCATTCTGGAGGCCTCATCAAAAGCTATATTTCACTAGGTTATGCAGTTAATTGCTCTCACTTTGTTCAGCTTTAAATTGAATTCAGACACCTAGGGCATAAGTACATCAGAAAGAGGCTGACAAAATTTTAGATTAGTAAAGAAGATGACTTTTACCTTGGAAATACATATTCTAGATATTCGGAAAGAGTGGATGCTGTGTATGACAGTCCCTAAATCTCCTGAATTATAAGAACTAAGTTCAGTTTGTAATACGTGCTAAAGACACAATGCCAGTACAGATCACTCAAGCTGACAAACCCGGTTCTCTAAGTTGCAGGTAACAAAAATATATTTTTTCAAATTCTGAATAGACACATTTTTTCCACACTTTTTTAGAGTCCACAGGCCTTTCTCAATATCCTCTACTAAATACAAGACCTGTAGGAAAGACCAAAAGCTACAAGCATGCTATGACACAAAAAGAGAGCAGGAGAAAATTCAGGAAATTGTCAATGTACAAAGTTACTGTAACAGTTACAAATCTGTGAAATATAACACCTTAATGCCTCTGAGAAATATTGTACTTTTTAGAAAAGATAAACAAAAACCCAAATCTCCCTATTTACAAAAGTTCTTTTCTACCTTCAATCTAATCTATTGATCTTACCTTTTACAAAAGCTATTTCAAAAGCTACACATTTCAGGAAACCTAAATTTCAAGAAATTGTGATATGACAGTATCTTGCCAGCCTGGAGATCAACCTGTCATTTTTCTTGTTAATAGATATTTTAGTTTTTCTGTTTACACTAATTTTAAATGCATTAGTGTCTTTCAACAGTGAATCAACTTGGCTTGACCCTGAAGGTATCAAGTGAAGGTCTAATTTTTGTCATTCTTTGAAAAAAAAAAGTTCATTTGTATCCAAAGCAAAATCCCCAAGTCTTAGAATCTTGCATCACAGCTGTCAGAGGTCATGATTTTGGACAGGGCATAGCTGATTGTAAGAAAGATAGGTCTCTACAAGGTGAATTATTTTACATTAGATATGACCAACAGCAGAAAAAAAAAGAACATTAATTCAATAAATATAAATACTTTATCATATGTGTGAAGACCAACTAGTGATTTGAGACAGCTACTTCAAGGGACTAGAAACAAAAAAATGAATGCCATCGTAAAACCTTCCAAATGACAAGAGAGAAAGATTCTATGTGCCACTGTAAAGCTTTCAGTATCCAGTTCGTAAAATTCAGAAACCTAAATGAGGCTTGTAAGATCTCTTAAAAAAATTTAAAGAGAAACATCTCAGAAGACTAACAGATGACTATGAAACCTCACTGGGATATATAAAAATTTGTGCATAAAGCAGAACAAGATTCGCAATTCAGGATGCACCCCTGATTCCAGAGGGTGAGTGGAGCTTAGCACCATGTGGGCATGCTTAGGCTGCTATTCTATACTGTGCACATCATCACTGGAGGATGTGGTTTCAGGGTGAAGAAAAGGTGAGCACACCCCTACAGGTGCTGCTTTGACTCCCTCTCTCCAGAAGGAATGTTGCCAGGATCAGCCCTGCTGACCCCGTCCTCTGCTACGGCTGCCCATCTCCCACCCGTTCCACTGAGATGCAGTTCCAAGACATGGTGATGGAAAGCAGCAGTGGTGTGAGAAGCACCGTGTGGAACTGAGCGAGGAGGTGAGCCCAGGTCCAGCTGAGTCCAGCCGAAGATGAAAGGAGCTGAGCTGAAGGAAGCTGAGTGGAGACAGTGGTGTCAGAAGCAACCATGCAGAATGGAGTCTAGCATCTGAAGGAGCAGCACAGCAGGACATGGACAATTGAGCTTTCAGGGGTTTGTCCATCATTGTTTTTTGTTGTCTTGTGCTTGGGGACAGGAGAGCTGGCTGGGGGAACAGGTGCCATTTTTGTCCTGAGAGCCACTTGGACACACAACCTATGGGGTGCATCTGCCATCTTGTCTTTGTGCCCACAGCCACAGAGAACTAAGTTGAGGTGAACACCTTTCGCATGTAAAGCATTTGTTTTGTGTGCATACTTGTGTTATTAACATGGCTGCTGTTACTGTGCACTTCTTAGTCCACTGCTTTTTGATTGCAGTAAATTGTTATCTCAACCCATAATCTTTGCCTTTGTCCTTCTCTTACCAGAAGGGGTAGGAGAAAATGGGAATGCCGTTTTGGAGTTTAATTTCTGACTGATGTTAAACCCACTACATTTCCTCAAATTAGAAGCATAAATGACCTACTCTCAGGAGAACAAGGATCACTTCTTTCACCTAAAATATTCCCAGAAAAGAAGCAAATGATAGTATTAATATTCCCTCTCTCCTTCTCTTATTCACCCTAACTCAACTGACCAACAACCAAAGCCCCCACCAAAATATTGTGAGACTGTATTTAAGCCCAAAGTAAAAATCACATTTTGTCTTTGAAGTAGAGTAACCAAATTATTATTGTGGCATCTTTTTTCTCTCTATATAGAAAATGGCAATATGAAAGAGGAAGAAAAAGAAGAGTATGATTGTGGAACCCATTGATTTGAGCAATTCAGTTTCCTCCTCTGTGCTCCCAGGACTATTTATTCATTTTACATGAAACAATCACTGGAGGATATACAAAGATTGGAAACCCATGACTACTCCTCTTTCATCTCCTGATTACTGTCTTACAGAACTAACTCATGCTTCCTCTCTCTGACACACAATAATTTATTATTTTCTGCAGTGTGACACAGCAGAAGGAGTTATATCAGTAAATCTATCAAACTGCCAGTGTAAGAACTCAGAACCCGGTGGTCCTCCCATCTGAAGAAAGGCCTAATTAATTACTATTCTGCCAGACTGAAGAGAGAGAGGAAGCACCCATTTTAACCTTTTAGTGTTCTTTTCATTTGATATGGTTGTGGCTTTCTGTGAATCCAATCATGTCACATGAGTTAGGCCTGCAGTGGCTATTATAACTTACCATTATTTACCAAGCTCTGACAACTCTATATTCCCTACTTCCTACTTACTCCCTCTACCCTATCCTGACCTATTTGTAACTGCAAGATTTTAGCCACTGCTAAGTGAAAGTAGAGGGCCAGAATAAACTAGAAAAATTTTTTTCTTGACCTGAGTCCAAAACAACTCTTGGATGCCCAGTGAACACATATAGGACATATCATACTAAAAAAGGGTACCAAAGGAAAAAAAATACATCAAAATACATAGAAATAAACTTTCTGTTAGAAGATATTATACTTATTCTGAAAAAAAATAACAGCATAAAAGTGACCTAGAACACTCATAAACAAAGGGAAACTTCACAGAAGAGGCATTTTGGGAACATGAAGGAACAACAAATATTAGCAGTAGTGCAATGCAATACCTAGTTATGAACTATACAGGAAGGACAGTTTAGGCTGAAGAATAATAATATTCACGAGTGTCATTAACCCTAAAAAAATACATTAATAATCTCACTTCAAACTCGTACTTCTGCTTTACAGCACAAATGATAGTTTTCTTTAGCCAACTCTTTGCCATTTTTATTGGTTTTTTACTGATTCCCATCTTTACTGATCATTTCCGTTGAGGCAATACATCAAATGTTGTCTTGAAGTTCTTACAGATCATATCTATCACATTTGCCTTATTAAAAAAGCCAAACCCATAAAGCATCTCTTGAAATTAAAGCCACATTACATTTTATGCCATCCTCAGGTTGATGCTCATGCATACCTGAACTACTCTTTATTATTTTTTAAATGTTCCCAGGTTAAGAAATTTCTCCCTTTCCTTGGTGTTTTAAATTTACTTGTAAACAACTCTCCCACTTATCTGCTACTTGTGTCTTTAAGTTATCAGACCAGCCAGTTCATGGAGACAATGACAAGTAACCACACTGATGAAGATGTAGCAATACTTTGGGTAGTGAGCTGTGGTGCAGGCAAAAGTATCAGGTACTAGGTTATGGTAATAGGAACAAACTGATGAACTCTGCTAGGTGGTGCCAGTAATGTGCAAAGTCCATTCACATACATTTGCATTTTATTCCAAAGATTGCCGGGGTCAGTCCCTTCTTATTTTTCCACACCTAATTGATTGAGAAAACCAGAACACTACAATACTGCATTTGACCCAGCATGAATTTCCCACTACACTCATATAAAGAGACTTACTGCTATTCCTAAAATAATAAACTTTTATAAGAGGGGTAAAATGCATGGCATGTACTGGCCAGAAACTTCCAAGCAGGTGGCCAGAAATATGCTCTTCCATTATCTAGGGCATTCCAGCCCAGCATTAATACAGATGATGAAAACCGTGACTAAAATATTTACTGTTCTTGCATCATATTGTATGTCATACACTTCAACAGATTAATTAAAAACCCTTGTAGTGGAGCCGCTATTTTTTCCATATTGCTCTTATTCATTCAGCATTGTGCAGGAGAGATTTTCACAATTTCCCAAATTATACATAAAAAACATTTGTTTGCTGTCACTTCTAACTTGGCATCATTAATACTACATGAAAGTATTGGAAGCTATTGTTATTTTGAAAGTGATTTATCTAAATATTTAAATAATCTTTCTATAGTGTCCTTTTATAAACAGCTATAAGATAGTTGGGCCTATCAAATGCTTTAAATATTTGCAGAAGTCCCAATAAAGATGAATGAGAAGGTCTTCCAAATACACTGATGAATGTGAAATACAATGAAAACAACTAAGAAATGTTTATAATTGCTAAATTGTTACATGTTTTTCGTGCTGTAAGACATTCTGAGGTTTTTCAATGACGGAGAGAGAATACTGGATTACATGCACTACAAGATGAGATTTCATGAATTCTTACTGAAAAATGCCTTAAAACCAGAATAATTTAGAGAATCAATTTATGCACAGCCCATAAAAACATGTAAGTCTGAAGTTCTCTTTTGATGTGGATCAAGCATTTGCTGACAGGTGGTAACACGAATTCTTCAGGCTATATGCATAAGGGAACCGTTAACCTTAGCAACTGGTCTCTAACAGCCAAAGAACAACCATCCTAAAAATCATCCTGGGAAGGAAGCCAGTTGTGTCAAGATTGTTTGGAAAGAAGGGAGTGTCTGGAGATACAGCACATTTGCTGTAAGAGAAAGACTGCAATATAAACAAGGATAGAGCTTTTAGAGAGAAGAGTAAGTTGCAAGTCCCTCATTTTAAAAATGGTATCTTCTTTAGTCGAAGGTCAGGTCATGGAAGTGCAAGACAAATAATGACTGAGGTGTTTACAAAAGAAAGACTGGACATAGTCCAGAAATTTTTATAAGTCAACAGAAGTAATATGAAAAGGAGGCATGAAAATATAACTAAAATTTGCATAAACATAGGAAAAGACCTCAGAAAATTATTTTTTTTTCCCTAAGTCTTTTATGTTTCCTATTCCAGTACTATTAACAGTTAATAAAGGAATTCTATGTCTACTGATTGATAAAACTTGGAATAAAAACTATTTCATAGCTCCCTAACATGCTGGAGTGGCCAGCTGGAATATCAAAAATTCTGCCTTGTCCACAAAGGATTAATTCTATTTTATGGGTTCCAGCTAGGCTAAGACATGTACACACGCACCTGGAAGTCCTGTTGTGCTAAAAAGAGTTAACTTTTTCAAACTACAACTGTTTATTTTCAGTTTTACTGTCCATTTTATTCAGATGGACAGACTAAAGTATTAGGTTTGCATACGAGTGAGTGACATCTCTAGTCAGCAGTTTTCTTCACAGACATTCTCGAGCTAAAGAGGCTGTGTGTTTTTGGGAGAAGGCAAAACCCTGTTGCAAATCAATGCTAGAGAGACTTTACAAGAAAGTCCAACTTAGTCCCTGTAACTCTGCTGGACATCTATGATAGCTATATTGTCACAAAACAATTCATGCTCCAGGAGAGAAAAACTATTTCATATGAAAACATTGAGATGTAACAGCAGAATTGATTCCAAGACTTAAAAACTTCTGAGTCTTTAGCATTCTAAACCTGGGGATAAATTACAGCTTGCATAAAACTGCTAATATTAACAGTGTGTCTATTACTAATTTGCATCCTTCAAGTTTTTCATAGCACAACATCTTTCTTTTTATATAGATTATACATGACAAGAGCTGTAATTTAGGGGTTTATCGATTTAAAAATCATAACATTTGAATAATAATTAATGAAGTCATAGTGAAAAGACCTATTGTCTACATTAGTATCTCAGTATTTTCTTGCACTTCACCTACTCTGCAAAATACACATTTATATTGTAAAAAAAAACCAATAGAAAATAAGTCCAAAACCGTCACACACTTCCACATGGTCTGGAAAGAAGAAGGAAGCGAAGATGTTAAACGTTTTTTGATCCCTCTCTCACATCTTACCTAAAAGATCATTGAAATCCATAAGCTGTTTCTAATTAGTTTCTAATGACCTGAGAGTTCTGCAAGTTTAGCATCTTCTCTATCTCATTTGATTTCCCTTTTGGACTAAAACTATACCAAGAGGGCTAAAATGAAGATAAACCACATCTCCATGGTCCCTCTGGTTATTGGACCAGACACATAAATACAGGAAGGGCTAAGGGTAAAGACCATCATTGTCAGTAGTTTTATAACCTGTATTAACAAAAAAATACAGGAGTGATTGTATAACCATAGAGTCTATTGATTTACTCCGTAAAATTCTGAGTTGAGTCCAGATAGTTCTTTAACCTCTTGAAAAGGATTGCAAAAAAATTGAATATTTCCTAGAAGATTCAGTAATTAATCCACTACACCATAAAAAAAAAAGTATCTAAGCAGCAATCTGTCTCAGGTGTGTTGAGGAAAAAAATTGATAAAAGACTAGATTCTCATTTTTTGTTCATTGATTACTATTTGGTATCCTGATAAACTTAGCAGTTTAGGAAGTGATCAAAGTAATTATGAAATTGGCACTGACTTCGGAAAATGCATAAAATCCTCCAAGGTTTCAAAGTTAATTAGCTAAATATGAAAGTAATCAAAGTGCTGAATTTTTAAATTTATTGATAGTAATATTTGTGAATACTATGGTTATATACCTGTTTCCTATTTGCAAATAAATGAAGATAGGGTAATGTTAGTCCTTAGTAATCCTTAGTGCAACATTTTTTATTTGCTTTTTCAAATTTGGACTCATTATAGCTATATAATTAGTTATATATCATACTAAAAACTCATTCAGTTGTAAAAACATCTCCACATATTTTAACTTAGAATTGCCTCAAGGTGATGAAATAGACGCAATACAAAATTTCAGGGTTGTAAAGCAAGGCAGAAAGTCTTTGAAGAGCTGTTGAATCTATAAATCTCACAAATGCTCTAAAATATGCCTTTAAAAAAGTGACCAAATTTGTCATTTAAAAGGGAAAAAAATACTGACAATATTACATGCCATGACTGAGATGGTAAAGTCACCATGATTAAAACAGAGTAATTCACTTTGAACTAACTCTAGTTGACTCCTCTAACATGCCTCAGGATTGTCTGTGGCAAGCCCAGAGGAAATCTTTTGTGCTTCAGTAGGCAATAAGCCTTGCAAATCATTATTCTTCCAACGAATAGCATAGGGGATACCAGTAATATTTGGGCTTTTTCTTGAGCCCCTAGGTGTCCGAGGTGCTAATTCAATACATAAACTTTTAAAGTTAGATTTCTATTATATGATTTACACTATTTGCCCATCTTAAAACATAACTAGGAGTGTCTCAATGGAAAAAAAAAACAAAACAGAAGTAGCATCGTTCAATAATCCATCAAATATAAGAAATAAGAATAAAATTTCTCTAAGCAATTCACATAGTATGCAATCCACTAAAAACAACATTATCAATAAAATCTCCAGCTAAACAGTATTTTATATTGTTTCAAAGGCATTGCTCACACATTATTACCTATTTTTGTTTTGCTTTCTGGCAATACCAAGTAATCTGTTACAACCAGCTGTTTTGTAATCCTTCAATGGCAGAATTGTGGTGGGATTAAGAAGCTGTTGTGATTCTTGTACTTCTTGCTCTGCAGTGATAAACATGCAACTTCCATCACAAGCATACAGATGCCTGCATATCTTGCTATGTACACTGTAAACAGCAACCCAATAGTCCATTGCTCCTTCTAGGGAAATAACTGATTTTTAAATCCATCTTGCATCATAATTTTTACAGGTTAGTTACTGTCACATCTTCCATTTCTGTAATTTTTAAAAATGGATTTTTCAGCTTTGTGTGAAATGAATTCCAGCATTCATGTTAGAGCGAATAGGTAAAACTTTAAAAACTTAGCATAGTCTAAACTTTGACTATACCAGATTGCCAAAGCCCAGAATTAGTTAAGTCACGTATGTGGAAGTATAATAAATAAATAAATGAAAATAGATATTATGCCCAGTGAAGTTGTGAATGCCTCATCCTGGGAAGTGTTCAAGACCAGGATTGATGGGGCTTTGAGCAACCTGGTCTGGAGGAGAGTGTCCCTGCTCACTGCAGGGGGTGGGAACTAGATGATCCTTCAGATCCCTTCGAACCCGAGCTATTTTATAATTCTGTGAATATAGTTGCAACAGTGCCTTTGTTATATCGAATCCAAATAGAAACATCGTTTCATATACAACTCAGGGATGAAATAGCATTAGATTTCCAGGAGGCTATCCACTCACAACAGGGACCGAGTGAGACCTATATTTACAGATTTATCCTACTCAAACATACTGGGCTTCTAGAAGCAATTTATCAGTCAAAGACAGCACTCCATTTAAAGCTGCTGCAACATTAATGTTGCAGCTTGTCTCCATTTTTCAGCTAAATAGAGGTTTTCTTTTTCACATCACAGAAAGTCCTCAGCCAGCTCGGGCCTTCTAATAAATTGCTAACTCTGTTACAGTATATCCTCTATTATACCGCTTGTTACTTTAGTAAGACAGGAAATTAAAGCAATAAAACACTTTCAAAATGATATGGCACACTCAGGCAGTCATTTTTCTTACGTTCCAGTATTATTCTTCAAAAGACCTTTTATGATACTAATATTAAATTCTTTGAAGTCTGAAGAATCTGTTGAAAGTGTTGAATTTCTGAGATATAATGCTCAAATATTGCATCTACTCATGCATTTATTAAAACAGGGAATGTGGGATGGAATAAAAAAGAAAAAGCACAAAATGCAATGCAGCTAAATAATATATGACCTGATACATTTTAGATCCACATTAGAGAGTACAATGTGTGGAAATTTGATTTAACGCTAAGGAAAATCTATTTTGCTTTTGTCTCACCTTACGTGGCCAAATGCACACCAGATGTGGTCATTCATATAAGAGGTTGGTAACTGCACACTGAAGCACAGAAAACCAGACAAGTACTATAATGGTCACTTATTCAGTGTGCTCACATTAAGGAAATTGAATCAAGCTTCTGAAACTATGCATTCTTTATTAACCCCATAGAAGAAGGTCATATTGACTGCTCTTCTAATGGAATGCACACTGAAAGAAGATTGAAAGACATCATGTGAAAGAAAAGCACAGAAAATGCTAAGTTTTCTCATGAAACATTTCCAAAATGAAATTAGAAATATTGAAGGATTTATCTCATTGTTAAGAACTAAATACATGCAATTACATATATTTGTAGGAAAAAATAAAGGAAAAAGAGGAAAGGGAAGAGGAAAAAGGAAAAGAAAAATGAAAGCGAAGAAGATAAAAGGAAAAAAAAAAGGAGAAAAAGTAAAAGTAAGCTAAGCAACCAAAGCTTATACTCAATGTCTGTTAAAGATTGGACTCAATGATCTTAGAGTTCTTTTCCAAGCTAAATAATTCTAAGATTCTGTATCCATTATAATTTCACATATATAGTAGAAGTAGATTCCTTGCTAATTAAGTGGGCACAATGCAGGTGTTCAGTTAGGAAGCCTAGGAGAAGAGTGAATATTCACTATGTAGATCCCGATTTCTCTGTGATTTAAAGTTCTATATTCATTTTCTATTTCACTGTGGCTATGAATTTCTTTTCCAGTGTCATTTGCCCTGTTTTATAGAGAATTTAAACAACCTTTGGTGGCATTTATACTTTAGTACATTTAGCAGTATGTAACAATATACTGTTAGAAGATCCAATGTTATCATTCTGACTGAAATTTACTGCTTCAAATTAAAAATAAGTCTTCTACTTTTATACACTAAAACAATAGAAACTGTAAATACAAAAGCTAAAAACTAAAGGCTATTTTCTCAATTCCATCTAGTTCTGCAATGGCCGCTTTTTCCTTATTTAGCAAACTTTTTTTCTTTTCATGTATGTTTGGCTAGAAATTTAGTGGGCTACATCTAAGATAAAACCACTCAATAACTTATGTTTCCTTTCTCATTTTTGACACATTTCTTCTCTGTTGGAATTCCAAAGCAATCAACTACCTGGGGATATATACTTCTTCAGAGATCTCTTCTCCACTATATCAATTAACTCAAAAGCAATTTTGGATGCCTTCCAATGTACTACCACCATCTGGTCTCCCTTAAGCCTCACAAGCTGGAGTAGACTTGAATTGGTCTGAATGGGGGAAATTTTCTAAATTATTAACAAATTAGGCATGTTCCTATGCTGTTTCCTTTCTTTGATTTGTTAAGAAATTTCGTAGTGACCTGAAGAATCATTGGGAATATTTTTAAACATATTTTTAAAGTCTCTGCATGAGGATCACCTAACTCACCGTAATGTGATACTCTTCAAGAGCATGTCGCTTACAATTGTGATGGAGGAAATTGTGAAAAATGTATTTCAGCTTCCACCTAATCTATGAATCTACCTGTAACTTTTAGGTAAAACAAGCTCATGAAGCAAAAGGTCAACTCATTAGTCTCCTTCAATATACAAATGAGAAATGGCAACATGAAAGGCTCAAAGAAATGGAAGGTACTTATAGACTTAGCAATGTGGAGACACCCATGGAAGAAATTTTTCAGGATTACAGAGTGTTCCATCTCCAAAGTTAGTAAAATTATAGCTTTTTTTCTTTTTTTTAATCGAGACAACACAGTTTTTGTCCTTTGTTTAGGTTTTATAGCATGTTTACCACTTGATACAGAAATGTGACTAAAATATGGCATGTGATGCAGGTTTTCTTGTTTCTCTGCCCAGGAGAGCAAGTCTTCTCAACACAGAAGCTCTTCTGCGTTTATGCTAGTGGAGGAAAGAAGAAAAGTAGAAGAAGCCTTTTTACTTTATTCTATATTCCATTAAGATATTTTTGTTTAAGATGGCAAGGAAATATTGCATGCTACAGACTGACCTTCTGTACTTCCCTGCGTGTTCCCAGATGACTTTAGGTTGTTGTCCTCTACCTTTTACTCCTTATTTTTTTCCTCTTCCTACTGTCATGTATAATAGATTAGGAATCTCTTCATAATTACCAATCCCTCAAGGCCAATGTGTCTTCTACCACCAGATCTGAAAACTGCACTTTAATTATGCATTCAGAATTGGAAAAACAACTATGACAATAACATCATCAGTAAAATTATGGCATAAAAGAGCTATGAGAAAAATTTCCTCTGCCACAGTTTGGGCTCTAAATTTTAACAGCTTCAGTATATACACTTTTAAAAGTACACTTCCAGCACTGGAGATTTTGTTAGTAAGAGGGAAGACTGCTATAGGAAATTATTGGAAACCCTCTAGCTTGGAAATCCAATAGACTCATTGCTAGAAGGTACAGAACTTCTAGGGATTCTGTCATCGGCCAGAAGCCTTATGGCTTGGTACCGGGGAAACAAAAAAGTTATCTTGAAGCCTTTCTTCCTAAAATATGGTATAATTATTGACCATGACATAAAACTTTGGTTTTAGAAAACAGTATTGTGCATGAGTACAGGTGTACAAATTTGCACGTATAAATAAATGCATTGGGGGGTGTGTGTGCATACACATGCGATGGTCATACTTACTGCTAAGTGTTAGTAGTAAGTTCACAGGTTATGAAAAATCATATTTTGGGGGTGTTCTTTTATGATAAGTCTTTTCGACAATTGCTTATAAGAACCGAGCACTGAAGAAGTTGTGCCTTGCTAAATAGAAAGCTATACTAAAAAGAAGACTGATTTGTAAATGCTATTTTGTACCACATACCCTGAAAAGATAAATATTAAATGAAATATGAACACAAAGAGGGATTTGTTTTCTTAGTTCAGATTTTAGAGATTCTTTTTCCAAGTCCAAAAATAAGATGGACTTGGAAAAAGAATCTCTAAAATCTGAACAAAGAAAAAGGGAATGTACAGCATTAGAAATAAACTAAATGTGAGCTATGCCCCTCGTTTTGCTGGGATAATATGAAGGCAGTGAGGTTTCCAGCTTAGAGCAAATGGCCATGAGCAAGAGGATTCCTGGTTCTAATCCCCAGTGAGCCAACCTCAGGCAAGTCATTCAGCTTTCTTTTCCTTCAGTAAATCCAGCTTAAAACCACAAAAAGCGGGTCCTCAGTGAAGCCAGATTCCGCAACTATGCTAAGACATCTCTCCAGCAAATAGGGAAAAAAGTGTAAGAAGCAAACAACATGAAGAAGGGGGGGAAAAGCATTCTTAATGGTTTGCAAGAGGTTGAACAGAGGCCAAATACACCACCATGCTGACATGAAACATTTTCTAACAGAATTTGAGATGTTATGCTAAAGTTGGTACATTTGCTGTTGAGATTTCTCAATTTGTGACACTGTACCCTGCATAAAATATTTACTGTATTTTGATAATAATTTACCATCAAGAATTAGGACCCTTCCAGAGCTACAAATATTGGAAAAAATACATTAGTAACTTAAGACATTAGAATTTTTAAAATACAGGGATTTCTTCTCACATAAAGTGAATCAATAATTCAGTTGTTCAGCACATTCCCCTCTGCCTCCAAACATTTTACTAGAAAGATGAATATGAGAATAGAATCGACAGCTTTAGGGTGTGATACACAAATAAAAGATAATGAAAACTAGAATTAAATTCATGGGCTGCATTTGTTTTCTCTGCATGCTTAATAGAGTCTCCCATTGTTAAGGACTCTGTAAGTAATCATAGATTTCTTATTTAGTCTACTGGAAGAAAAAAATGAGGTACTATGAGGATTAAAATGACACAAATTATAAAATAGATAAAATATACATGCATGGGCTACTCAGTTGGTATTTTTTCTGCCAGCATGTAAAAAAATTATAGATGCAGTAAATATTTGAGAAATCATTCTCTTTACAGCATTATGCATGGAGTTGTCAGTTTTCACCACTGAGCTTTGTTGATTTATATCAAATACCTAATTTAAATATAAAAGGCATGGTTACATTTATAACTCACTTGAGTATTAAGAGATACCTACTGATATTGCAGCACTTCTTTTTTTATTCATATAAAAGTAATCCGTACAAATAAGTAGAAGCAATGCTAATCAGCCGAAGAAACAATGGCCATATTTTTTGCTTTTCTAACACATTTCATTACAGCCTATAAATAAACAGAGTAGCCAGTAAACTACACAGTATTAATTCTAAGCATATACTCCAATTATCCTGATGAAGAAACTATTAGGTGAGACTCCTACAATATGCATTACTTTGGCACACGATCATCCCTGTGTTTCCTCTAACTTGAGAAAATATTCGTGCACTCAGCACACTTGTGCTGCAGTTTACTTAATGAAAATGTATTAAAAGGTATTTTCTGCCACATATTGCAAATAAAATCTTGAACGACTGTATTGTCAGTGAAGAAAGAGATTAATTTACTTCCTTACAATACTGATAGGACACCCTTGAAGTAGGGGTCCAAGTATTCCTCATGTTTTGGATTCTTTTTTCTCTTATCTGTTGGAAGATCACTGTAGGTCAGTCATGCAAATTTACATATTTTTTGCTCCCAAAGAGAGCAGTGAGAAAAACAAAAAAATAGCTGTCCTATGACATTGTAGTAGGGGCAACAGGATTGGAAGGAAAGGATGTGAAAAACTGAAGTGTGGATGAAACAGTTACTCTCCCACCAGCATGGTTCTATGGGAATATACCATGTTGACAGTTGGCATAGACTTTTATCACTGACTGCAAAGTGAATGAAATATAACCAGAGAAGAAGCTATCATCTAAAAGAAAAATAAGTACACTAAAAGGTGTCATTTTTTATACTTAGAGGTCTGCTAGCAAAAGTAAGAACTTGAATAACTTAATTCAGGACCCAGTAACAGGTCATACAAAACCTCTGCCTCTACTCTTTAATCTGTAAACAGATACAAGAAGAAACTTCATCCATTTCTTCACGTCAAGTCATTATGGGATTTTGAGAAAGGTGTAGAGCCAAGTACCCTGAGAATCAAAATTGCTTACTCACAACAGACAGGAAGTAAACCAGTTTCTGCAGCTGGAAGTCAGGAAATGTCATGCCTGTTAGATATTCTCTGGGCCTTCCCAAATGTCTTGGGGTGACTGTATGATGCCTGTATCCCCAAATCGTCTGTTCTGTTGGTGTTGAATATTAAATTCTGCCACTTTAAGACTGGTTCCAGGAGTGAAGGGGGGGAAAGAAGAAGTGCAGGGTGTGTTATCAGAGTCTGCACTGGCTCCCCCGCATTCCTGCTCTCAGACTGTGTTGTCTGCGGTGGACAGTAAAAGACAGCTCTCCTTTGCTCTTGGTTAGTTTTTTTTTCCCTGGCTAGCTGAGGCAGAGAAGCTCCCTGGATTGCTTTTTCTTCTTTTCCTTTTTCCTGGAATTGTTTGAACCTGCTCTGGACTGAAAATCCAGGGGAGCACCAGGAGCTCACACCTGTGGCCCACCGGGCCTGGCCTGGGCCGCGGCATTCCCCAGCACCAGAGAGACTGATCCCAGCCTGAGTGAGCCGGGCAGCCCACGGAAAGAACTCTTCTAAATTTGCCATCTTTTCGGAATGGCGAGAGGTTTTGCTGTTTGGTATTGCTCATTTTTGTGCTGGGAGGTGTGTTGCCTGTTGAATAAACAGTTGTTTTTTCCACTTTTCTCCGTGGAAGTCTTTTTCCCAAGCCGATTGGGGGAGGGACTGCTTGGATTCTTTTTTTCTAGAGGGACCCCATTTAGAGGTTTCCTCCCAAATTTGCCCTAAACCACGACACCAAATCGGTGAACCCCAAAGAACCGATTCTAGTTGATCCACAGCCCTACTCCAGGTTTAAAGACTAATCATTTTCTCACACAGTGCTATGTCAAGTCAGAGTTTTGAGAGTACTACATTCCTCAAGTTATGCTTTAAGGAGGCATTAAAAAACACCTTGATTTGGTGCAGTCTTAGTCTGCCCCAAAAATGTAACATAAAAGTATTCTGGTAAGTATATAACTAGATCTTTTTCAGTAATAAAATGTGTAAAATATGATTAAATTGATTGGTAAGTGACACAACACAAAGGAAAGGTAACTTTCTTTGCCTCCCCTTCTCATTTTAAATGTAGGGCAAAGCAGATTAGAATTACTGATGAGGATGAAGGAATATGCTCATGTCTGCTAAAGATGCCACATGCAGGAATCTGGAACTGCTTAATTATCTTACATTCTGGACAGAACTAAAAGGATATTTTCTGTTTCTAAATCAAATCTAATTTAGTTCAGACATGGCATGTGCACTTGTTGTCATCAAGGATTAAGTGCATGACAAGTTTGAACTTTTAACACCAAATACTTCTGAGATACAGGAGAGCAAAAAAGGGCACAACACTTCCATAAAACTGAAATATGTAAATTCTTCACAACATTGTAACTCAGAATTGATTCCCCTTATTTTCTTTGACTTTTCCAAAGTAATCCACCATTGATCTAAGATTAAGAATGCAAAATAACTAATTAAATGTGCATTTCCTCCCCTTGGAAGTTAAAATCGGTGTAAATAAACCTTGGAATAAAGTAGTTTGTGTTACCTTCCCGTGTGAGTTGTTGCTCAAACTACAGTGCAATAGTATCTAATCTGAATTCGGAGGCTACAGCCAGACATCATCCAAGAATAAGACGGCATGTTTCAGAAAGGTAAAAAGCTAGCTACCTGTCTTTTTAGCTCCTTGCAGAAGCTAGATGCACCACTACTGGCAGGTAGGGGTTCTTTTTGTCAAATGAATGACAATGGTGGCCAAGAGGCTAGGGGTAAAAGAGCACAAATTTACTGATACCTCAATATCCTGAACCATAAACAGGAGGTTCCTGTAAAAAGATGACTCTATTTAAAATTAATCAAATTTCCCATTTATCCAATTTTCTATGATGCCTTTTTAAAAGTATGATACCAGCTGTTAAATAGGAAAAAAACCATATAGCTGGATAAACATCTGAATTAATATTTTTTAAAATTCAGTAAAAAGACCCAAAAAAACCAACCAAACAAAAAACCCAAACTTTCAGAATTCTTGGCTTGATCCAAAGCACTCAGTTTTCACTATGGCCCTGTATTACCCAGCTGTAGATTACCACACAATGGCTCATCATTACGATTCTCACTTTCAAAATAACTTTTTCTACACTTTCTTTTTTAAAATTTTCCATCTCTATAGAAAAAAAGAAGGGGAAATATGCATGTGAGCTACTGACTTTAGACTGATAAATGAAATAAAATGGTCATTTAAAGCCAAGGCAGTAGTTCTAACTTTCAACCTTTCCAAAGAGCTCTAGCTCTACCAAAATGGGCTCTAACTAACTACTAATCCTGCAACTGTACAGCATTTTCAGCGCTAACCTAACAGGGTGATTAAATTGCATTCTGCATTTGAATAAAAGAAAAAGGAAAAATAACTTTTCAGGATCACAAATGACTGACAAATTGGTAGAATAGAACCAAGCTTATGTGTGGGGGTCCCAGAGATATAAAGCTCAGCAGAAGTTGGACTGAAACATGCTATGATTTTGGTAACATTTTTACTAAATTCATTTAACTACAGCATCAAACTTTCTACCAGAAATCAGCTAGCAATATTTTAAGGACTTTTTCTCAGAGACATGTGCCCATTCCCTACTTCTTCAGAGGTGAGAGACTTTCTTTCCCCAACTTGCAGCACTCTTTAATGTGAATCCCCTACTGCATGCACTCACAATAAACTTCTACTTTTCTCTGTTTAGTGTCACAGAACACTTTTTGCACTACAATTAAGATCTTCCATGACCAGAGCAGCGGGAGTAGGGCATGCTCCTCCAGAGCTGCCCCACACTCCCCCTGCCTGAGGCCAGGGCTGAGAAAATACAGCAAAAAAACGTTCCCTGTTTGGACATTCATCCATGCCTGCTTGCTACAGGTGCAGCCCAGGAGCTGAAAGGGAAAACCCTCTCCTTACCTTCCTGCAGTTTGCTGTGCATTCTGAGGGATGGCAGGTTGAGAAGGCAGGGCCTGGGTACCCCTGGGGCTCTGCAGAGCCCCTCTGCAGTGCTGCCCGGAGCCCTCTCCTGCAGAGACCTTGTTTCTGTACTCATCTCTATTTTGGAAGTTTCAATAAAACACATCCTGAGAGAACAGAAGCTTCCTGGAATCCCTTTTTTGTGCCAACTGTAAAAAAGTGTGTGGGCATTGGGACTACTCCATTTCAGAGCTGTCATGACTCACGGTTTAAACCTGACATACTCATGTTTCGCAATACTTTTTAACATTTCAACATCTCTTGTTTGTGGAAGCACTGCTGAATGTCTGTCTCTGACCATTGGTTCTAAGTCTGTGGAAGGGCAGAATATCACTCATTGTCTTTCTTCTCCATTGGATTTGGATTCAAGTAGTGCAATGCATGTGTGTTTACATCATGAATGACAGATAAAAATCATCAGCTTCCATCTTCCCCCTATTTTTTATCCTCATGTTGCTATAGCAAGCATGTGATAGGTAATTAACTATGAGCATAACAAGAAAATATTACAGCATCAATTTATCAATGTACAACACTTAACACGTAACCAAACTTCCTCCAGCTTTTCTCAAACTCGTTTATACAGCTAGTACACTTCAAGAAAATCTGCTCCCCAGAAGCTTTCACTCAGAGCTTCAGCAATCATCAGTTCCTTTTCCTAGCTGACATCCTCCCTACACAGAACAAGATACCAGGCCTTCTCAGGGCTGAACGTGCTAATGGTTCATATAAAAGGTACTGTTACTTTATATGAAAGGGACAGGAGAGTGAAATAACTTTTTAAAATAAAGGAATGGCAACTACAATTTGAAGGACAGCCCACTTGGCAACATTCCCTAAACTGACTCTTAAAATGAAATGGCTAGATCAAGGAAAGCATTCTCTTTAACTATATTCATAAAGTCAGTGCACAGAAAGTTTTCCTTTGTGCTTCCTTCCCATTTCTAATGCCTCTTGACTCTAAAACAAAAGTATAGCAAGCAGCACTGGAAGAGCTCCGTCTTTCATGCAGTAGGAGTTTTATATAAAAGGCCAGATCTCTGACTGTTTCAAAGGGAACATTTTCAACAAGATTTCTGATTTTGTAGTGCACTGCTGTTCATTTTTATAAGCTTTTATTGCTGTCAGCATGCTGATTGTTCACACCGACACAAAGTTTACACAGAGCAAATAAGAACCACCAGTAAATGAAGAAAATATAGCTTATTGTTGCCCACTTCTCACACGGGGCATCAAACAACAGTGGACTCACAAGTGATGCAAGCATCAGTCCCTTATTATCTTAAAAACTTTCATACCTTTCTCTCTGTAAACTTCCCATAGGCAGCTCCATACAACACTGACTCTTTCTCTCTTCCTTCTGCAGGACTGGCTAACTCCTTCCTGCCCGTAGCATGACTGCCTGACCCTGTCTGTCCCTCATACAACATCTCACCCTCTCAGTCCCTTGCACGACCACCTGACCCTCCTCACAGCATGGCCAGCAGACTCACCCATCCTCCTTGGACATAGCAGTGACCTATTGAGGGGCAAGGCTGTTCCCACTCTTTGGTAATTAGTACAGCTGCAATTTATGAAGGGCAAGATTGCCTTCAGCATTATGCATATTCTCTTATAATCTGTCCTCCCAAAATAGCTGTTAGATTACAATCAAAATATTATGAAATTAGTCAATCTTTATGTAGGTATTATAATAAATTCTGACTACCCAAGTTTTAAAAAGGAAAGTTCTGAGAGAGCTTGGCCAGTGCAGCCTCAAGAAAAGATGACTGAAAGGGGACCTCTTTAACATATATAAATATCTAAAGGGGGGTGTCAAGAGAATAGAGTCAGGCTCTTATTGGAGGCGCCAACCAACAGAACAAGAGGCAGTGGGCAGAAAATGATGTCCTGAAAGTTCCACTTGAACATGAGGAAGAACTTCTTAACTGTGCAAGTGACCAAGCACTGGAACAAATTGTCCAGAGGTTGTGGAGTCTCCTGCACTGGGGTTATTCAAGTACTGCCTAATTATGCATTTTGTGCAATTGTGCTCTAGGATTTTTCTGCTTTAGGTAGGTTGGACCATACACCCACTATGGTTCCTTCCAACCTGACCCATTCTGTAGTTCTGTGATACGGATATCTAAAAATATCACTACATAGAAGTTTTAAAAAATCCTGGTCAAGAGACAAGACTACAGAGTAAATTTATAATACATGCTGAGAGTTAAAGTGCATAATTGTCTGTGAATAAGTAATAATTGGAATGCCAATTTATAAAAGTAATCAGTTAAATGTATAGTTCTTTCAAATTATTGTTCAAATGTGACCATAAGATTGTTAGATGTGTATAATAACCTACTTTATTAGAACTATGAATGACTAATAACTGTCTGCAATAAAAAGAGCTAATTGTTACTAATGGTTAATGGATATTAGTTTTGTGTTACTTTGGACTCTAAGATAAAGGAGTACTTTCTCAGGAAGAAACATGTAATGCTGAATTTTCTTGTCCATCATTGTAAAGATGTATCTTATGTCATTTACAGTACTTGTAAGAACTGGCAACTTTACCTGTGTATGCAGCTTCTCTTTTCAATAAATAGCTCAACTGCCTTTTGGTAAAGTGAATTTAGCACCCTATCTGGCTCCTACCTCAATGATACACATAGTAGCCTGTACATTTTGTATTTTTGGCTACAGAGGCGATTAACTTCAAGGTGTGAAATTTCTCAAAGACACATGAGAATATAGGCTAAGAAGTCCTTGAACGTTCTGGAGTATTTTACGTCAGATAGCTCTAGGTATATAGCTTGGCACATAGGCTATCTACTTGTGCAATACAAGTGTCTACCTGTTTCAATTCACTAAACGCAGCTGAGATACTGCATTTAATTGGTGCCAAGTTTAATTGTTGTATTCTCGTAGTTCGTAATCTAAAGTGATCTCTTTGGATACTGGTCAAAAGCTTGGGCTAATTTTCTTTTGGAGACAGGCTGGACGATTCACCTGTTTGCTAAGCCTCCTTAAAATCCTGCAGAAAATTCTGTGCATGTTCTTTTTGAAAATGTATGGCAGCAGATAACAGATATAGGGGGAGACTGTAATGATTACTTCCAAGGTGTTGGACGGCTGTGGTAGATTTACTACAGGGTCATAGAATGAACAGTTTGAAAGCTAGTGGAAAGTTCCCAGACTATAGTTCTCCACTCCCTTTAACATGTATAGACTTGAAAAATTTGGATGAGGCCTTTACATGATGATAGCATTTCTACCTGGTATAAAAATAACTCATTTACCTAACTCAGCAACAGAAGACGATACTGACTGCAGAAGAGAACCTTGTTGCTTCTAAATAGAACCTTAGAATTAAAATAAATCTTGCTTTTAAAATGTCTTTTTTCTTTTAATTTTCTGTGTTGAAAAAATTTATGCTCATGAGAGCAGTCTGAGCTACAGTTTGAAGAAAAACTGATTTGTGTAAAAATGTGGTAAATGTCTCAGTTCCACTTGTTTTAAAATTTGTTGTACAGTGATCAGTTTGTTGACAGAACATCTGCTCATTTCATCCTCTTCAAGCTCAAATCTGTATTCCATTTCTGCTCTGTTTTCAAGCTAGAGTATCTTGACATATTTTTGGCTCTACAGTCATATTTGGTGTCAAGAGAAAGATTTCCATATTTGTCTGTTGCTCCTATGAAGAAGCAGTCATGGAACTGATTCTTTCATGCATATTTTCCCCAAATGTTAATTCAAAAGCCGAACCATCCCAAATATGTACAGAACATCTAAATTTACTTGAAAAGTCATGAAAAACCTAGATTTTTGAAGAGCAGGACATGGTTAGAAACCATTGCCACTTTGGCATAAGTTCTAAGGCTGTACAGAACCAAGTCTTTGAAATATGAAAGACTGCCTATACCATTTAACAGGGCCAGTGAGAAGTCTTAGGCTCTGGAGCTTGGTAACTTCCATCTAAAGAGTCTGTGCTCCTGAATCACTTTTCGGTCCCACATCGTGTTCATGTGCTCCTTTAACATAATCGTGTTTCTTTCTGCAGTGCGGAGGGTCTGTGAAGGCTGTACTGCTGCCCCTTGGAATGCTGCTCTGCTGTCAGGAGCCTGGGGCTGGTGCTGCTGGCACCAGCAGGTGCAGGGTTTCAGGGTGCCAGGCAAGCAGAGGTGGTGCTGCACGGCTGTTTAAAGCAGTGGGAGCTGAACTCGCTGTAGTCTGTGCTCCCTGCTCACCAGGTCTGATCCCTGGTTACAATGGGGCTGTGCACAGCCATTGTCCCAGATTGTGCTGGCCCTGGATGGAGGTCTCATTTTTCCCAATGAAGATATGAAAAATAAAAGTGTATAAATGATTATAAAATGCAGTGTTGAAAGCGCCTTTTTTTTTAACTTGTCAAGAAAGTATCATTTTATTGATATATTAACCTCTATGGGACTTATTAAAACCAAATAATAATTTTTATAATTGCTTTCCTCTTCCATAAGAATAGTTTAGATTTTTGCATAGTTTAGTAAACTTCATCCTTAACAAAAATGAGAAATTAAGATCTAATTTTTCAATACCAGTTTTATGAAAATATTTGTGAAAATGAAAGTTTTCCAGAATTGCAAAATTGTTATTTGTACTTATTTTAAATAGGAGCTACAATTTATAAAGTAATCCCAATTTCAATTTTTAAAATTTAAAAAATAATTTAAGAGGAAAAAATCAATACTTTGAGAATCTTTTTAAAAGAGATTAAAGGTTTTCCTTAGCATCTCACCTTACTCTTATTTACGTTCAAAACACGTATTCTCGAACTGTCATCAGTTTCATGATTACATAGCCAGCATCCAAAAGGGAAAAAAGAATTGTGCTAAGCATAGATCCTGACTACGCCTGAAGGATCAAGCACTTTGCTGAATATATTGAGTTTATAGACTTCTTCTAAATCTAAATGGATGATCTCCTCACATTGCTTTTTATTTAATAGCTCACACTGCAAGAAGATACAGGACAAAGATCCTATTTTGTCTTCTGCCAAGGAGCTATCAAACCCACCTCTCCTAAGCTATCATCATCAATCTACTATGCTTTTTTTATCCAAGGACTCTTAATCCTTCCTGTTTAGTAGCAATTCTACTGTATATGGATAAATCAAAAATCACAGTGATAGAGAGAAGTTAGAATGAGAATTTCTATCTTAATGGCTCAGCTCCTCAAAACCTTTCCATTATGGGGGCCATTAAAAATTTCCGGGCAACACTTATTAATTATTGGTAAAATGCATAAACAAATTCTGTGCTAAAAATAGCGACTACCAGCTTCCCTCCCTGTACAGAAACTTCATCCATTAGGACGGATTTTAATCCTCAAACTCCTGCATTCTCTCTGAGCTAATTAATATGCAATTGTTTCATGCAAGGTGAAACAATATCTGAAACAAGACAATGGGACCATTTCTGTCTCATGATATTTCAGAGGCTGGTACTTAGACCAGTGCTCAGAGAGTGGAAGGCTCACACGTCTGTCTATCATCTCCTCAGAAGTTTTCTAATCATTGCATTTGCATACAGAAGGTTATGCGAGGCATTAGCAGGAATGTAATTTTCAATTCCAGCTCTCCCTCTTCCTTATTGGAAGCTCAGAATACAGTTCAGGAAATTAATTCTATAAATTTTGACCATTTTTAAATCTATCTATGATGAGGCCCCTCATACTTCAAGGGAGACTGGAAACCTTTAAATAGTGACCCAAAGGGATAGAGTGTTTGACATGAACCAAATTACTCAGATTCAATTTCACCAGTATAAAAGATTTGAGAATGTGAGAATATGCTTACCTTCAAATAATTATTGACTTAAAATAACTATTGACTTAAAATAACAGCATGCATTACAAACAGTAACCTCAGGAATAAGGATATACCTTGGCTGCTCATACATCTCAGCTGGATATTAGATTTTTTGAACACATAATTAGTCTCTGAAAAGTCCTCCAAATCTATAAACCTTGAAGTGTTCTTAAAGTAAGATTTTTGTGCTCCTCCTGTTAAAGATGGCAGCCAGAGTCCCCAAAACAGCCACTCTGAGCCAATTCCACTTTTTCTAGCCAGAAATAATGATGGAATCTTGCTTGCTTCCTCCTCTGCTTCCATGCTCATTGCTTGTAATAGAACACTGAAATACCACATGTTACTGTGGGATATTAAGACATTATTCTTCTCTTCTTCCTTGAAGCTGCTTAATTAACATTTCTACCAAACTGTTTAATTTATCCTACCTAATGCTGCTTTCCTCTATTACAACCTTCTAAACATAGTGATAAAACTTCACACATCATCTAATGAGAAATGCTACATTCTCAGTTTCTTAACTAATTCAAAGCTATCACCTACTTAATCAATTTTGAAGATAAGTTAGGTGTGTTTATTTTTGGAAAGAATGTTCACAGACACTAACCTGTGAAGACAAACTTCAGAGCGGCAAATTCTGAAGGGTCTCTTAATCCTAAATATAATGTCTAGATTCCTGCTCAATGTCAGATTTAGCATAATAAGTATTAAGACACATTTTCATACGAGATCCACAAACATTAAAATTTGTCCAAGGTGGATTTTTGCATGATGACTTCTGTTGTCTCTCTGTACAGTACCTGCAAATTTTCTTTGGGAACATTTAGTTCTGCACGGAGAATATACCATCTAGTCAATCACAAGAGAGGGGAAACCAAGCTTGAACAGGTGCTGAAAAGAGGATCAGAGTAATAGAGTGCCTATCATACAAAGGATGAATAAAAGTGCTTATCCTCCTTGAGTTAGCAAAATAATGGCTAAGAAGACATATTGTAGTTAAGAAGACATATAATCACTCCCTATAAATAATTATGTTCGGAAAATAATTATATGCCATGAAAGGAGAAGGCCTACTTAAACGAAAGGACACTGTTGGCAGAAGAAAAATGTTATAAATTGTCCATGAATAAAATTAGGCTAGAGATCAAAAGTATTCTTAATGATCAGACAGCAGTGAGAGTCTGGAACAGCCTCCCAATAGCAATAGTAGGGTGAAGAAAAATAAAGTACTCAGAAGCAAGTTCCCATTAAAATGGAGTCTGATCTGTTTATGAAAGTTACACAATTATACTGAGTAACAGAAATAGGCTCCAGTGAACAAAGAAATGTATTTTCTATCCTATTTTTCTGTTGCATCTAACTGCTCTGCTCAGTACTAAAAGTTCAGTATAGCAAGGCTCATTACATTGGTGCTTCAGTTCTCTTTTTGACATGTGCCTAAAAAAGAATCAGTTTTACTAGGAATATTAGTTACATATATTTTCTCCCTCTAGATGTAAAGATATTGCAAAAGGGAAGATTTTCAACCTGATTTATTTACCCAGTTTGGGAAAATCCCAAGGACTCTATACATGTTACTTAGGAATAAATCTACCATCCCTTATCATGCCAGCTAATTATTTTACTATTCGCTTAGGGAAAAAAAAAAAAAAAAAAAAAAAAAAAAAAAAAAAAAAAAAAAAAAAAAAAAAAAAAAAAAAAAAAAAAAAAGAGAAAAAAAAAAAAAAAGAAAAAAACCAGATGGTTAAAAGTCACAACTATAAAAGATAAAATAAAAGTAGGCAGCTTAAAGCATGAAATGGTATTAAATTAATTTTTTATGAGAACAGAAATATTGAAAAAGTGAGACCTAAATTTGTGGCCTCTATGGCAGAAAATTAGCTCTTGGGAGCTGGGGAAGAGAATGAGGAGAGGAGGTAGAGTGGGATTTTTTTATCTGCATTTTCTACAAAGATCCCTGACAAGAATATCCATTAACTGCCTAATTTACATAAGCCTTCCACAACTTAAGCTCAAGTAAGCCTTAAGCATTTAATTCTGAATCATCTTATTCAGTATTTTTCAGCACCACATTTACTCTTCAATTCTCTCCCGTTTTTCCCAGGCATATTGGTGGTAGCTATTTCCCTGTAATGCTGGTTAAGACTATCCCTTATGAAGTTTTCTGCAGTGACTGAGGTAAAAATAAAAATGTTCTGATATTTTCTCCTGGGAGAGTGTGAGCAGTTCCTTTGGCTTAAATAGGCTTTAACTGCATCCCACAGAGTGATGCTTCACAGCGTATTATTAGTGCGATCAAAAAGAATGTTACTAGGAGAAGCTGAGCACTAGCCAATGTTAAGCACCGCATGCATATTTCTCATCTATATTTTACAAATTCAGAAATTTCAAAGTGGAGTCTGTTTTTCACAACATTGTCCTCAGTATTTTTGCTGGTTTTGCCCTGTTGATTTTTTTTTTAATTACACATTTTCAACAGTAGCGTGTAACATGTAAGGCTCACATATTAAATTTACACACTAACAGAACCAGATGCATGAATTGACAAATTTTGTGTTAAAAAAGGCAAGATATCTTCTGCAACCCAAACAGTGGGTCAACTGCAAAGGATTTTGTTGTGATTTCTAGAACTGCTCAGTTTAACTCATTTTGAAGGAATATTTAAAATCTACTAGAAGAATAACTGTACATTATTTCTTGATAATGAAAAAAGTGTAACTTCCTAAAATACCCCAAAATTCTAGTGAATATTTGGAAATTATTGTACCAATATTTTAAAAGCATTCTAATTGTTATATATTCAAAACAAGGAGAAGAAAACGCTTTTTTTAAATTCAAAATAAATAAATGTGCCATGAGATTTGTATTTTGGGACTATGGAGATGACAAATGGGCATATTTCATTGCAACTCCTGGGCAATTCATCTGTCACCTAGTTTTCCACCGAGGCTCATTGCTACAGAGTAATCCTTCTAGCATTCATACAAAGTCTGTTAATCCATTTTTCCTCATTATAAAGTTTGATTTCTTGTGGGATTAATTTTCCTACACTTTGTTTAGAGAACTGAATTCTAGTTGTAGCAATTACATGCGAAATTCTCTGGAACACCTGGAATCAAAATGCAGTGGGCTAAATTCATCCCTTGTCCAGCTTTACTAGCATTACTGCTGTTTGGCCAAAAATTAATTTGACTCTCCAACTTAGGAATAATATAAGCGATGTTACTACAAGTCCCAAGTTATTGTTTGAAATAGCAATATAACCTGCTAGTCATCCTTTATTTATGTCTTTTATGCTTGTAGTAAAATCTTTGAAGTAATTTCCATTCATTGGAAGCCACAAAGGGTAACTGTTAGATCTGCCTTAAATACCTTCAATAAGTCTATGTGTCATAAAGAAACGTTACTTTACTTGGCAAATCAAAAAGATGCAGCTCCATGGTAAGTACAGCTGAGATTTTCGGGAAATTAGTACAAGATCTACATGTTAGTATTGGATGTAGACCTACATGTTAGAGTTGTTATAAAGGAATGCCTGCTTAAAAAGAATTAAAACTTTACAGCACGCTAGTAAATCATTCAACTAACTGTTTTGAATAAAACTTGAATTTCCATGGAATTGTCTAGGAATATAATGACATACAATTGTTCTGCAATAATTTCAGTAGCAAAATCTTACGAACAGAAATTTCATGGATTAAGTATATTTTTTGAATTCTTGAATTGAATATGCTCATCCAGATTCATAAAATATTTTGAAATTAATATATCCCATTGCAATCTAACCACAATTTACAGTAGCACATAATTAATTTTGTTTTCTTCCATTACTGTTCTTCCAGTTATGTTTTATCATACTCCAGTTAAGTCATCCAATACTGTATATACACTGAATATTGGAAGAGAAAGAGCTTTGTATTTTTATTAGCTAATACTTCTCTGGAGTGTCCCAATCACTGTGTTTGACTTTAGCTGGACTTCTGAAGTCCTGACGGAACCTGTGGACACGTTACGTAAATGGGGTCAATTTCAGCGTCAGGCGTTATTTCTTTTACATTGGTGAGGATATGAGATTTGCTCTGTCTCACAGTATTAACATACTAACAGTCTAACAAATAAGGCATTAAGCTTCTTGCTGGATACTTTTTTTCCTCCCCTTATGTTTTAGTCTGTTTTAAAATTATGCTTTTCTGTGGTACTTCCTTCCATATATTCTTCACCTTTTTCTAGACTCATCTGCTGCAGATATTTTCAAGTTCAAACATTTCATACAGGACACCTGGTTAAGGTGTTGACATGTAGTTAAAGCAGACATTTCTAAATTAAAGTTCTACGAATTTGTTTTCTAACTAAATAAGATGAGGTAAACAGGATATATAGTAAGGAACTGAGGATTAAAACAAAAAATCAATCTTTTTTGGAGACAAACCTAATAAGTGGCTCCAAAAGCTTTCATAAATTATTAGCTTTGAAATCACTCAAAGTGCCTGAAACATTGTATGTGTCACTGATGTACCTGAAGTTCACCTAAGTAACTGTATCATCAAAATGCGCCAACAAAAAATGCCAGCAGCTATGCCACCTTGCAATCAATCACATATCTGTTTCAGAGTTAGCAAGTGTCAGAGGATGTAATTTCATCTGCTTCTGCTGCATACATTTAAATGTTCATATTCTCACTAAGGAAGGAAAAAGACTAAAAACATTTGTAAGTTCTGTTTCCCTCCAGCTGACTAACTTTTTTTTCCCCCATAAAGCTTATGCTTTCTTGTAAATTAATAAAATGCATACAGAGACAAATATGTTATATTTTCATGTGAATGTATGAGTTGGGCAGCATTACCGTCTTTCAAGAAAGTTACATTGTCTATATAGTCAATGAAGAAATAGAGAATGGCCAAATATCTGTTCAAATATTGCATCGTTGAGTACAATGGAGACTGGAAATTTGGGTTTGGTGATGAAAGCATGGAAATACAATTTGCCAGGTAGTGGAAATAAAGTTGAATGTGTCAAGTAAAAGCTGCTCCTGCACTCCAAGGAAGGGTTCCACACTATTACGATGAACAACTATTTGATTAAAATTTTACTTGTTTCCTCAAGTACATACAAAGGAAAAGCTCATTTGTACTTGGATTTTGATATTTTATTAACCATTACCTAGTTAATGCATCCATAACAGTGCCAAGAGTACAAAAATAAGTAACTAATTTTCAGGAACTAGATCCCCCTCAGCTAATAGTAAGTATAATGCTTCATTTCTGTGCTCAGTAACAGGTATTAGTAACCTATGCATCAAATTTCTTTCTTTCTTTCTTNCTCTCTCTCTTTCTTTCTCTCTTCCTCTCTCTCTTTTTTTCTCTCTTCTTCTTTCACTTCCTCTGTCTCTCTCTTTTTTTTCCTTTATTCCCCACGGACTTTTTCCCTCCTCCCATTTCTCCCCATGAATACAGAGTACCAAAGTGCTTCCTGTTCTGAGCTACAGGACACATGCTGGGTGCAGCTCTTGATGTTTGCTCAGCAAGGGCTAGAAGTAGGCAGCACAGTGAGTTA
Source organism: Rhabdornis inornatus (assembly GCA_013397075.1). Lineage (NCBI taxonomy): Eukaryota > Metazoa > Chordata > Aves > Passeriformes > Rhabdornithidae > Rhabdornis > Rhabdornis inornatus. The sequence continues at coordinate 793,528 of VWZS01010863.1, read as the reverse complement.
ATGGAAGAATAATTTAAAGTGAGCTTGGGTGGTTGAAAAAAGGACCCACACATAGTGGTAATAAAGCCTTGCTTTTTTTGTTTCTGTTAGTAGCTGTTGATAATTTCAGATCTTTTCTTTCAAAATCTATTTCAAATCAAATCTGGAACAGCTAAGTCTAACTCTTATCTAACACTTTTAAAACAATTTCTATTAACCTTACTCTATGTGTATTGATGATAACTATACAAAGAATAATTAAGTACAGTTAAGAACAGTAATTTGGAATATGTACATTTATTATTGTAGAGATTTCCATAAATTATTTTAATTTTTCTTTTGCAATAGAGAATAGTATACTCATTACAGTTCCTGAATAAATCCAGGGAAAATTATATTTTATTCTCTTTCTATTAACGAGACTTTTGATATTAACCTTTTGTACTCCAAACATATTTTAAGCATAAATGTACTGATACAATAGTGAAGATTTCTGTGGCTGGGAATCCACAGATTCTGCTGATTGAGCATATCTTTTGCTTCACTTAAACAGATACGGATTTCCATTTCAGAAAATTATTGTTTTTACATAGTCACTTAATAGCTCCAGTATAGAGAAACCCCTTTTCCTTAGTTGTTTATTCTTTGCCACTACTCTTCTACCACCTTTTTATTCTTCCTCAAGTCTCATGACAGAAAAAAAAGCCCTAAGTCAATTTGTAGTGCAAAGAGGACAGAAGAGAAATTCAATTCTTGCAGGTGAGGATAGAGATGTGCAGCTTGCAACATAAAAAGAAGACAACAAATGCAGAGATCTGGACAGGAAAAAGTACCAATTAATCTGTGGATACTACTCAGTCCACTCTTTCCAGGATGCCTACATGCTTAAGATTCTCAAAACAATCCACAGTGTACAAAAGGCCTTCTCCTTTACCATGTTAGACTGAGGGAAGTCAGCAGCTACCAGGAAGAACCTGAGAAAATGCTCTCAGAATTTTGCTGGTCTTGGGCAAAAGAAACATGAGAGTGCAGTCAAAAACTTTAGTTGTGAGGTAAAATTAAGGGGAAATTTCAGCCCTCCTGATAAAGTCTTGAACTTACTAGTCCGGTAGGTTAAAAATAGCTTCAACAAGTTTCACAGAACAGGACATAATGTGTTTTGGAGAATGAAATTATTAAACTGCTAATGAGCAGGTACAAAAGAGGTTGAGTTTTTCATACACTCTAGCAATAAAATTTCTTACATGAGAGAAGGACCGTATTTGAGACTGAGGGGATACTGAAGCTATTGACTATTTGTTTCTCTACTGAAGTTCCAACAATGCTTTCCCTTAGCACTGACTTTTTCTGTCCTAATGGAATGGCTGCTCGTCCCCAGGGATCTTGCTTGCAACTGGTTTCAGTAGTCAGTAATAAACATGCTTGTATTACAGGACCCTTATGGTTCAAAAGGATTTATGTGACTCTTGACCAACAATATTAAAATAATTTGTAAATACAGCCCAAGACAGGAAATATATAGTTTTTTAACTCTTGATGTAAAGTGGTAAAAAACGGGAATTCAGAATGATTTGCTTAAAAATAGAAAATTTTGTGAATGAAAATGAAAAGTCTAATTTTAAAAATTACCACAAGATTGAACAAGGTTGAACTTTTAGATTTAGAGCAAGGGTGGCTGTTTCTTGTAGAGTTGTCCACCCCAAAAATGTGAGAATCAAATAAACAATATATTGGTCTCTGAATCTCTCTTGAAATACAGGCACAGAAAAGAAATCAGCTTCCTTATTTGATTACATCAGCACTCAGTTTTCTGAAGTTAACAGCTCTGTTGTGTACATCATCATCTCAGACTTTGAAAGGGATCTACTTCTGCTGTAATTAGCTGTGTTTCAGTTAAACATGTGATGTCTTTTACCTTGAAATTTCTGACATGCAGACTAGTAGCAATTATTTCTCTAGGGCTTTTTAAACCTAACAATTAGTATTTGCAATCACAGTCTTTATGCTCTGAGCTATATTATCAAATAAAGCATCAAATACTCCAATTGTACTTTTAGGGTTTTATGCTACTTAATGTATGTTTTTTTTATTTTTGGCTTCATGCAAAAAAGAATGGATTTTAAAAGTCTTGGTAGGAAGGTGCTAATCCAGACTTGAGTAGGCTAAATCTTATCCCTAGACATATCTACACATCTGGAAGAGATCATGGCTTTCAAGCCACAGGTTTTTGATAGGCAAAAACATCTATAGAAATGGTGATGTAGGAACAATCAGAATACTAGATCCAGATTCAGGAACCAGACCCCAAACAGGTAATGAGCTATATCCATGCTTTAGAGTAAAATCTTTTCCAGTGATTTATTGGACTTTTCATTTAGAGTTCAAGTTCTCCAGGAAGGCTTTATAAATGAAATCTTACAAAGAATATTGCATATCAAGATAACTTTTCCTGTTTGCGTTAATAGACAACAAAGATCAATTTCCCTTTTATGTTACGAAAATCTATGCTTAAAAAAAGCATAAAAAGATAGGCTTTTAAAAAAGCATAAAAAGAACTTAAAAAAATTTTGGTGCCATCTCAAAATGCATAGGTTATTTTTTGAATTACCAAACTGACAGTGATTTAAAGAGGCTTTTAAGAGCTCATAGGTATTGCTTGTTTGGCTTTCTAAGCAACTGAAGAAGAGAATTATATAGAACACATATGAGCACAGTGCAGTTAGCACAAATTTAAGCAACAGTCTAAAATCTTCTCCTTCAGTGCGATAGCTTACTAGTGAGAGATTACTTCCAAAGGTCATTACTGGAAATAAATTTACTAGCAAAAATTAATCTGTTGATGCCCACATTGTAAGAGATTTCAATTATTCAACCATCTTATTTATTACCTAACCTGTCATTTAGTCTTCTTGTTGTCCTCCCTTAAAGAAGAAATGTATTTTAACACACTTTACCTTCATATTTAGGCTGAAGCATTAATTTATTATGCTTCATCCTAAATATGAAGGTAAAGTGTGTTAAAATACATTTTTTATTTTATTATTTATTTCCCATCCAGTGGACAAATGAAGATAACACGTGTGTATAATGTTGTATATAACTTGCTGAGGTTTGTGAACTACTAAAGAGAGCAATGCTTCTTGTCCTAGGAAGACTAGATGAATTGTAGTTCTCTCAACTTCAGTACTATAAACTCTTAAAAGTTTGCTTTTCATCCCTGTATGCTATTTGCCAAATTTTTATGCTTTTGGGTCTCCCATTGGATTAGCCTGTCATCAGGAAATGAGGAACATCAAGGTACATACGAAAGTATTGCAGGACCAAATTTACTAACTTTGTTGCTTTAACTTCAAGATAAGAAGAATGTCCTTTTGCCCCTGGTAAAATCTGCTCCCCAGGAAGAAAATTAATGTTGTACAAACCCACTTTTCTCATCCTTATTCTTGTAATACTTAACTAGTATTAAATTAAAAAGAAATGGTATTAAAATACCATTTTTAATGAAATTTGACTGTGACTCTATCTTGTCTAGTACCACAGGTTCTTAGCTTGCACCTGTAATCTTGTTAAAAGGGCCTCTAAGCAGAGAAATATCTGTTTAGATTCTAAGATTTGAAACTGCAGCAAGAGTGATATAGATGTGGTATTTTCCCCACCAGTTTGCAATATGGTTAAAAACAAACTTTGAGTAAAAAAGTCCTATACTGCTGGTATATCTGTTGGTATTAAATCATTATACAATTTGATACCATCAGCAGTGTGAAATATAATTTACATTTGATCCAAAAAGAAAGCTGGAAATTTTTTCACTATATCAGTGTGCATAAATTTCACATCCACATCTGCTAAGATTAGAGTAGTGGAAAAAACATACTCTTCAGAAGATACTTCTCTTTAACAAGCACTATAAAGGTATCTGCTGGTTTTGTCTGGGATAGACAGCAGCCTCACAATAACTAGTACAGCCTGTGTTTTGGATCTGTGCTAGAAATAGTGTTGATAATACAGGCATGTTTTAGTTACTGCTGAGGAGAGCTTACACAGAGTCAAGGATGCTTCTGGTTGTCATTCCACCCTTCAAAAAATAAAAAATGCCTAGCGCTTTTTTTTTTTTTTTGCCCCAGTTCTATATCAAGTCGTTTCCACCTCTGTTAAAGGATTTTCTAGCTGTACTTGCTACCAGTCTTTTTCCCCTCCTTGTTTGAGGTTAAAAAGCATGGTTTGATCAGAGGACAGCAATTATGCACAAGAGACTGCTCTATGCTAAATTAGAAGGTTTCTCATGCCTTGTATTCCTGCCTCTTGATTGGTAAGATGTGTATTTTGATTTATTATTTAGAATTACCTCTCTACTGTATGTGAAATCTATAGTTTTCAAAAATAAAAAATTCAATTAAATGTCATTTTAATAAGAAAAATGATACATGCGTAAAAGTTCTGCAGCCATATTAATCTGAAAAGATCAACTAAACTTACTCTGTTCAAGGAACAAGTTTTCCATGTTTCCATGTGTCAAAACAACTCATCTATATTAAGGTCAGAATTTTTGATATCTAGGATTCAGCCATTATTGTTTTGGTAAGAAAAAAAAAATGATATGAAATTATTTTTAATTCAACTGAGAATTTGAACCCCTTTTCTTATATACCTATAATTCAAACATTGGATAAAAATCTTAAAATAAGTGAGAATGTTTGGCTGACCAAAAGAAAAAAAGAAAGAGTAAAAGCCAAAAGTTGAGATTGTAGTTCCACAATAAAAACCCTTTAGATAAATATTTTAGCTGATTTAATGTCACCCAGCAAAGGCTGGCGAATATAGTGAGTATGATAGTAACAGTAATGTGCCCAGACTTCCACATAGCTAGTTTCAGACAAACATATCTTACTTCTCCAATCCCTTAGTTTTTTTATTAATGATAAAAAAAATTGAATTGTGTGTATTTTGCTTTCATGTCTCCTTGAAGGCTTCACGCCTTTCTGACTTTCTACATGGTTTCAATATAAACGGCAGCAATTTGTGAAGTAATATTTATTGTGATCTTGCAATATTTTTAATGTTCAACTCTAATGGATCTAATTTTCACTTTTAAAATCTTCTTTACTTAGGACAAGTTAAGTTTATTTGTACATAAGTAGTACACAAAGAAAGGAAATACAAAAAGAAAGGAGACACAGTGCAAATAAGAGTCATAGACTTCTGTACGGATTACTCCTAATGATGCTTATTACAGATATAAAAGTAACATCAGGCCAGTATCAGGTGACTCAATACCAGACACTTCACATCAGTTACAGAAGTTTGCATCAGAAAGAGAATTATAGAACCATTTTCATAAAAAAAACCCCAAAACTCAACAAACCAAAACCCACAGGATTGATGACACAGAAAGAAGATACACTTTTTTTAAACAAACAAGCAGTGAATTTAAACAGAGTCGTTGGCCTTTCTGGACATGAATGTGAGAGATCCATGTTTGAACAGTTTAAGAGGCAGCCTTGCAGCTCTGATAACAATAGGGGTCTGCCAAACTAAGTCATGGCAATTATCCACACACAATCAGTTACTTTTCAACTCTGCTATAAGTCAAGGGGTTGCATGTTTCAACACTTTGCTTCCTGCCCTGTTTTCTCCTCTAAACCAAATTTTAATTAATTGTTCAAATAATTTGTATTTGATGTGCCACACAGAAATAGGCTTTATAAAATACCCTGCACTATATGATTAGGATTACAGGGACCATATAAATTAAAAAATTAAACATCTGCTTTGGGAATATACTTCCTAACTCGTAAACGAGAGCTTTCAGAGCCACAGGGACTAAACACACCTTTCAAAGCCAAAATGAACACTGATAAACCTTCAACATTTGCCAGGTCTGCAGGGCTCTCTATCTGAACAGATGGATTGGTTGGTACAATTTAGGAGTTCTGCCTTCTTTTTTTTTAACATTTCTTTTTAACAGTATGCCCCCTACCCTGTAAACAAGCCTCTAAGCACAGAAAACAAAAAAACGTATTTAATGGCCCCCTGTTCGGTTTCATTATTTACACCCTTCACATGTACTTCCCCAGCTGATTAATGCTCTTTGATGATTATATCTCCAAAGAACATTGCTGTGATCACGTAATATGCTGTGGAACCATAGATAATCAATCAAAAGGACAGAAACAGAGAAAGCAACTTTCTGACTTTTTATAAACTGATTTAGTTCTTATGAAAATGCAAAATTGACAGCTTTGGGATTGGAATAATCTTTCAAAAGATGAATAGGAATGGTGCAAATTATACAGTATTAAAGCAATGTGTTCTGCCCCTGAAGGGATCACTTTTATAAGCTGAAGACATCTCCCTCCATAGTCCAGTGAGTCAAAGTCCTGATACATTTCTTGATTACTATCATGGGAGCACCCTGGTAGTGGTTTTGTGGTACTGGCTTTAGGAAACTGGGTGTTCTGGGAAGACAGACATCACCAATACATTTAATCTACTGTAAATCAGGGGGCTTTTGACACCTTGAAGCTGGTGAGGTCAAAGCTTGTGACTTACTGTCCTCAAGAAGTGAAAATACTTCTACCACTAAATGCGATCTCATATGGCAATAAATATAATTGGAATTTGGTCTAGTTTAGCTTTGAGTTACAATTTATTTATGTGAAGAATTTGTATTGCTACTACCAAAACTGATACAAGGCTGTGAGAGTGCATACTTTATAGGCTTATTGGATGAAACCCAGTATGAATCATAAGGATTGATGATTCATCTTTATAACAACGTAAATGTAAGAAAAAAAATAAACACCAAAATAAATTTACAGCGATGGTTCATACTAGAGTAATTTAGTCACTACTACTGCTATTACGACAATTTACTGAGTTTCATTTAATAAGCATACTCCTGAATATTTCTAGTTATCAATGCCTAAATTGCATTTTAAAATTTTCTTCCATTTTTCTACTCCACTCCTTTAATTGTATTTTGTTCTTCATCTTGTCAGGGAGACTTAGGGCTGAACAGGCACAGCTGCAGCTATTCATAATTCAAAATCAAAGTGGTAAATTAATTGAGATGAACTTCTCCAAAGTTTCACTTGGTTTTAATTTTCCTCCAACTATTAACAGGTGTCAGTAAAATTGTCAACTGTCAACTGGCAATTTCAATAAAACCCATGGATTTACAATTGTGATAATGACACAAAATATTCTCGGGAAGCAGATAAATGGTTTTTTTTCCCCGATTTAAATTATATGAAAGGTTCTAAGCATAAGACTTGAACCCAACCTTTTGGAACCTCATAAAGAGATGGAATTTTGGGGCAGTGTTACTTGTCAAACTTGCTGGTCTTTGAAGCCAAAGGTCCCTAAGAGCCTAGATCTGTCAAGGTATGTTAGGTAATTAATGCTCATACAGTTTGAAATAATTTGTGATTAACAGAATCATCCCACAGGTCTCATCTATTTTTTAAGAGGAGTAACTTTCATGGTTTTGAAATGGTGTTCCTCAGTTTAGTGCCCCAACCACGACTCCAAAACCAGATGCTGCTCACTCTGCCCTTCCCACTGCCTTTTTCCCCTTCCCCTCCCTGCTGCACTGGATTGGAGAGGACTGGCGGCACAAAAGGCGAAGATCACAGGCTGCAATAAGAACAATTTACAACAATAGCAATGAGATAAGAAAATGTACAGTAATGGCAAATATATTAATAACAAGTGCCCAAAACAGAGAGTGCAGAGCTTGACCTGGCCACAGCCACAGCACTCAGACTGCTCCCTATGGCTCGGGACCATCATTACCCTTGTGCTCTATCTGCCATGCTTGCTCCACTGGAAGGACCCCCCTCTCCTGGGAAGCAGGGGTGATGTTTTGCCCCTCCCCTGGGAATGATGTCTGTGTCTTAGCTACCACCCTGATCCCAACCATGCCCCCTCCCAGATACTGCAAAAAATTAACTCTGTCCTGCAAAGTATGACAGATATTTGTGGTCCTGTGACCACACAGTGATAACTGTATCTAACAGGCTGAATGTGTATGTGTCACTGTAAACTTGTGTTTTCAGGCTAGCAATGTGCTCATCTTTATTACTGCAGATTTCACAGGACACACACTGATATAAAACCACAATCAATGATTACGTTAAAAAGCAATCATCCTACCTCTCCTGCACTTCTTTGACAAATTAGAGAGTGAAAAGCATCCTGTTGGGAAGAAAAACGGGATAGAACTATTCTTCATGGAGAATCTGAGCTCACTTCATACTTACTTTTATCCAGTAGCATTTGTGACTGATTTTGCCTATTTAAAGTTCTAAAATTGTCATCTACGGCATTAGGTTTCTTTGCAGGGACTGTTTAAAAATGGAAATTATCCTCTCTGCTAATATAATGTTTAGATGTTTTTGTACCAATGATAAAATAGATACCATGTAGATAGTGGGCGAAGCAATAAAACTTCTTTTGTTTGGCTGATCTATAAGTGAATTTTAAATGTGAGTGGGATAACCAAAATAAATGATTATCTAATTAATCTGATAAGGGACAAAAGAAATAATCTGATAATCTAAGAATCTAATAATAGACAAAAGAAACTGGAAATTAGAAGTCTGGGTAGGGCTTATGCTTGGAGAAGCCAAGTAGAAGAAAGGAAACATAAGGAGTTTCTTAAAGGAATATGACTTTAAATGCAAAATTCTCAAGATGGAGTATGCTTAGTATTAGGTGTTATTTTTGTAATATATCTTGGTTATAGGAACTAAAGTGAAACATACTTTGGTAAGTTTTCTGGAATTTATCCAAATCTCAAATCTCTCCCTCTTTCCACTACTATCTCTGAAGAAGTGAGATATAAAACCAGAATGATCACAAAGCTTGCTAGCTCTGGAAAGTCTCAATTAAGTTATCTCTATTAAGTTACCTGGAAAGTCCTAGAGAAGAATGGATTGCACTCAGATGCCAGGAATAAACCCAGTTTTTTCAGGATCTAGTATCTCATCAGACAGAATACACGTATGCCAGTGTGCCAGAGAAGCAGAAACAGAAATGCTGACAAGAGTCTGCTCTGTTCCAGTGTACCATAAAACACACAGGTGTGACATGATGAAATCTGAACAATACGTTTGTGTGAATGTTGACCACATTGTCCTTTTATACTGGCTATTCAGCATGTGTGAAATTCTGAGTGGGCATACTAACAGACCTTTCCATATCAGTTATCCACAGGAAGAAATATAATTACGGTTGAGCAGAGTAGTGTGCCTACTTCAGATGTCACCATTTGCATTTAAAGCATGCTACAGTTTATGAATATCAAAAAATTTGCACCCATTGTTTATGTGGCTTTTTTTTTTTTCCTGAAGAACAAAAGCATTCTATGCAGTCTCTATTTTCTTTCATTGTGTGTCAGGTTTCTTTCCTTTTGAATCAGAATTTCAAAGTATTATATGAAAACAATTTCAAACTACTTTTATAAGAAAATAGTTTGTAACTATTTTTATGTACAATCAAGCAATACATATGTGGTTTGCATAATGAGTTACAAGTAAATACTAAAACTATGATCTTTATAAGAGATATTATTGCTGAAAGTAGTAAGTGATTGTCATATAAAAGAGTAAGAAAAAACCAAAAGAAACCCCACTCGGCATAAGAAAAGCTGGTGAGTTACAACAGACATACACAAATGTAATTCATGGTTAGTCCTACAGGGCATGGCTTGAGTGCTGTCGAGTCACTCATATGGTATATTACCAGGGTCAGAGACTCAAACAGATGAATCCTGCTTTGGCCCATGGCTGCTCAAATCATGCCTTTTTGATTGATTCTGAAGCATTCAGATAAAAGGCCCTAGTGGCAAATGCTTCCCATTGAAGAAGCCTATTTTCTGGGCTGTTAAAAACTCTACAGAGCCATGAGTAAACATGGTAACACATGCAGCACAATTTAAAGTGTGACTTTAATTCACGTTTTAAGAAGAAAGCTTTAAAACTTCCTGAGATGCCCAGAACTTTCATGTTCAAAATGCAGCGATGTAGGTTCAGTATAAATGCAGTCTTTGGTGTATGCAAATTGTCAGTGTGACAAAACAAAGGAAACTTATTACCATTACATCATTTCCACAATATCCAGCTTTTGAGAAATAAGCTTTTCCTATGCAATTTTGCTTTACTCTTATCTTTGCCTTCTTGAGCTAGCTGATACCATCACTTCTTTCCAGGGGCAAATTCCACTGTAGCCAGATTCTCATCTACTTTTAACTTAGTATGTACAAATTTAGTTGTGGCTGCTTTTTAATCTGTACATTTTTAGTTTTCTGCTCTGTCATTCCACTGAATATCTGACCTCCTTCTAGGAACTGTTGTGGAGAAGTAGTTTCTTACTGGTAGAAACATGACAAAAAAAGCCAGATTATAAAGTCACAGACGAAAGTGAACAAGCATTTTCCCCATTTTACTACTACCACATAATATCAGTCTTTGTAGGCTGTGGTTACACACACCTTGTCTCAGCAGAGACAGCATTAAGCAAATCATAGCATCATAGAATTATGGAAGAAGCTGAGTTGGAAGGGACTCAACCAGGACCATCAAAATCCAAGTCCCTGCCCTGCAAAGGAAACCCCAAGACTCACACCATGTGCTTGAGAGCATTGTCCAAACACTTCCTGAACTCTGCCAGGCTTGGTGCTGTAACCACTTCCCTGTTCCAGTGCCCAACCACCCTCTGGGTGGAAAGCTTCTTCCTGATATCCAGCCTAGACCTTCCTTGGCACAGCTTCATGCTGTTCCCTTGGGTTCCGTCACCGGTCATGAGAGTGAAGAGATTGGTACCTGTCCTTCCTCTTGAAAGGATGCTGAAGATTGCAATGAGGTCTCCCCTCAGTCTCCTCTTCTCCATGCTAAACAAACCAAATGTTTTAGTTGTTTATAACTGTTAGGTTCTGGGTTTTCAGGTGCCTCACTGGATCATTCTCCCTAAGGGTGTCAACTGAATCAAATCACAAAATATTGATATATTTTATTATTCTTGTCGGGAAGTTGTTTGTCTGCCAAGTGATAGCCAGTCATAAGAACAAAGTTAACCAACTCTTTCCTTTAACAGACTCCTGTTCTAGGTGTTATATTCAGCCCATGACTGGGTTCACATTCACATATATATCTACTCTATTTATTATTTGGATAGGTAATGCTTCATCGAAAGCCTGCACAAAGTTGTTCAGCTGTCCCCCTTCCCCCCATTTTCAGTCATAATCACAAGAATTGTGCTCTCCCTGCCTCATTATCTGTTTTTGTTGTTTCATTATCATTTTATCCTCTGGGAGTAGAAAAGGTTAATGCAAGACCACCTCTCCTGATTATATGTGTCAGGCTATCCTACAGATGATGTGCTGAAGTCGTGGAGTAGCAACTCTGCACCCTCTGGTGTCAGACCTTTCTAGTGTGGTCTGACATAACCGCTTAGATAGGGATCAAGAACAGTTATGGGAGAGAAAAAGCAATGAAACATGTTTGGGAATAGGTTAAAAATTGCAATAGAAAGTTACATTCCTTGTAACTTTGTTTGACCCATTTATGTATAGTTCAAGCATTTCAGCTTGCTATGGAAGTCTACAGCTTATAACAAGTTAAATCAAGGGCATCATTTTGTATTACATTTTAATAGCCATGGGACTATATTCCACCTTCCTTTAATTTCTATTGAATAGTTCAGTATTTCTTTAGAAGTACATCCTGAGTTTGCTGTTTTATGCTTTATTTTGAAGAAATTAATACTTGCTTGTGACTATTATTTAACTCCTTACAAAAATAATTAAAATAATGCCAATGTGTACAAATAAATGTCTTGTTCCAATATGCAGATCACAATGTTTTTTCTGTTTTTTATTTGTTTTTACTTTAAGTTCTGTAAGTAGCATTGCCACTACATCCAGATGAGTGATACAGTGTCAACAATTCTAAAATAAGGGTGAAAGGTATTTTTTTCAGAATACTTCATAGTCAAGATTTCAATCAAAAAATGAAAAATCATACTAGAAGCACTCCCTTGCTACATTCATGGGTGAGACATACCGGACTATGAAACATTTTAATGGAACAGTGCAGGAAGCATTTAGCTTCCACTTTAGTGGAAGGACAAATAAACTTTTGCCATGATTTCTCTTGTCAACCTTGCCAATGTTTTGTGATCACCTGATTTATCCTTGGGAGGCACGTGTCTTGGTGTTGACTACAGAAGGGAAATCACATGCCTCTCTTTTGTCTGCCTGAAGCCAGTGTAAATGAGTCTCACCCTTGAATACATACAAAATGCAAGATCAGGAGATCAGCATATGATCCCAAATTAGCCATAGATGTTATGTGATCTTGATTTGATATTGCTTTGTCTCCACAGGTAAAACCAGTAAGTTGGAGAAATGGAGTACTACTTGTCTAAAAGTCTGGCTTACAGTGGGAATAAATTATTATTGTGTCAAAATAGTAACATTCTATCAAAAACACTGTAGGAGGTTGAAATAAAACTAATGGTTATTTAAAAATGAATGCTATGAGATGCACTTACAGAGGTAAACTAAAGATTCCTATTTGAAACGCAGCTTTAGAGAGTGGTCATAAACAGTAACAAGAACCACTTTGCAAAAAAACTCAGTTATAACATCTTGCCTTGTGCAAAAAGCTTGCTTCTAATGGACAAGGATTTTTTCAAAACATCACTTAAACATGATTCACATTACATAAAAAGCATTTGAAAGGGTTTTTATTTTTATTTGTGTTATGCAAAAAGAAATCGTTCCCATTAAGGGAGAATAGAAGATTCAAATATTAAAGCAGCCCAAACCACAAAATTATCACGACAAAATGATTTATGATAGACAAATGGGACCCCACCCCCTTTTTTTCTTAAACTTCATGATTATATTTAGTAAGGAGAGTTAGTATTTTTTAAACTCTTTGCTCCTTCAGGCTAACGACTTAAGAATGCCTTGCTTGTAACCACAGATATAGCTATGATCAATTATTTAAAATGCCTTTCTCTTCTCCCCCACCTTCTCTTTTTTTGGTAGAATTCACTGTAGCACTCACTCAGACCCTGCTGGTACAAATCAGTTTTCACGGAGAGAAGGTGATTTACCACTGGATGTGCTTGGCCATCTGCACTTTTCCAGTGTAAATCTTTTCTGCAATTCTCCTTTGGCACTTCTAGCAAATATTTTATTTCCTTCTATGCTAAACACATTTGTGGGGTTGGCAGTTAGTCCTTATCCTACAAACTCTTAGATTGACCTGATGTTATTGTTCCTTATGAGGAAATTTTCCTCTCTACCTGTTTAAATGGTGACACTTCTAGCAGCAGGTGATTTTCTGGATTAAAAAGAAGTCATTGTTGAGTATTGACCTCCTAGAGATTTAGAATAAACCCCACAGTTTTAAATTTCCTAGGGTTGCAAAGTGAAATAGGGAATTTGTTCTGACAACTTTTACTTCCAGGAGCTTCCTGCTGCTGGGAACAGTTAGCAGTGAGAATTTCAGGGGAATGGATATGCCAGGCTCCATAGCCTGCAATTAGGTATGTGGGCAAAGGTGTGGAAATGTGTTTGGACTAGAAACTGGTCAGTTTGGTGAAAGAAAGTGAGCTGTATTTCTATTACCATATGTAAGGATAATTGAAAAACACCCAAACTTTAGTATTGTGCGAGAAGTGAAATGAGAGGATGTAGGAATTGAATTTGCTGCATTCTCTGTTTCAAATTCAATCAGCAATTACCCCTTTATGTAGCTATAGAACCAAGAGAAAGTACAGATGAGAAGATTATCAATCATTCAAATGAGGAAATGTAAGTTGTTTTCTGTAGTTCTGAGTTGTTTTTATTCTGCTACATAGAGATTTAAAGGTTAAATAGATCTACAGTCCTTACTCTAAAGGTAACTGGCTAGCATGTTTTATAGGAAACAGAATACACAGTATCCTTGATATTTACAGCATACTATTGACTAAGCAGCTTTGTTCCTTTTTTCTTTCTATTCTGATTGTCTGGCAAGTAATGCATAGGAGCGGAACAGCAGATTCCCTAATGTTTAATAAAAAATGCCTAGAGTATGGAAAACATTGTTTGTTAATAGGATATGTAGCAAAATACTTGAACACAAATAGCATTTGTATTCAAGTTCCATGTCTAATTATAATTTAGAAGACTTAGAAACATTGACATTTACATTCCTTAGTGAGGAATACCCAGTTTGAAATTTTAGCACAGAAGCTAATGACCCTATTAACTCTAATTTGTTTACTCACCAGTCTGGAACAGTTTCTTCCACAGGTACCCCTTTGATGTTCAAAATTAAGCTTCCTAGAGGCTCGAGAAATTAAATGCTAAAGGAGGTCAATTATCCAACAGTTGCCTTAAAGATAAGGACTGCCCCTCCCACATTGTTTTAAAATGATTTTTTCTGATGAACACAAAAAACCTCATGATTGCTAAACACATGTCAGGCTCTCCCACAGGTTTGCTAGGACATAATAGGCAGTTCTAAGTTTGGTCATTTAGGAGAGTGCCTAATTATATCAGGCAATACAAAGACACTTTTTTTTTTTTATTACACTGAGATTTAATCTTTAATCAAAGTGCAAATGTAATTAATTATTATTATTCATAGTCTGTATTTTTGCCTTTTGAATTTGCATAATATCTCAAATAGGACCTCCAGCAGCTCCTGATTAGCATGAGCCACCTGCTATGGCAAGTTTAATTTTTGAATTTATACAGAATATACTTAGTCATAGGCTTACCTTTATTACAAAGTAGCTGTTCTACTTAGTACTATCCATAAGTACAGTATGGTCCAACCATTATAGGACCAATCTTAGAAAAGGCACTAATGTTTTTTATTTGCAAGGAAACATAAAATAAAAAAGGTACGTTCTTCAGCTAGAGTGTGAATAAAAAAAAAAATTGTGATATTCAGCTCAGCTTATTTTGCAATTATGATTGTTATCTCTGCAACCATGCACCAAAAGGGTGCGTGGTTTCAAACCCTGAAGGCATCAGAGGATATCAGCTTCTTAAGACATTTCCCTGAACAAAGTACTAGGTCCCACTGAATCCTTAAGTAACAACAGAACATGAACCCAGAGATTACCACTAATCATTTCTTGCTAGATACAAGAGTTAAAAGCTGGCACCTCATATAAAGAGACAACAACCATTTCCAGAACAGAGATGATGCTAAGGGACTCCAGCGTGCTCCTAGTCTGGACAGCTACAGCTGGAGAGGCTATAAAAGAGTGCCACCCAGACCCTGCTGAATGCCTCTCTGCAATATGGAGCAGGTTCCTTAACAAGCAATCAAGGGTCTACTACAGCAGAAAACTCCAGCAATTCTCTGCTGCCATTGAGTCAGAATAAAGCTGCTCATCTAAAGTACAGAGATATGGTATAAACCCAGTAAAAAATCCCCAAACTAAAACACCCACCCTTAGTCCCTCCTCCAACAGCAAAACCACTTAGAAGAATCCAGAAGACAGCGATGCTTTCTCCAGCAACAATTGTCTGTGTTTAAAGAGCCTCAAGAGGTACCAGATGGCTAGTCCCTTTTCTTATCTTTGTAAAAGAACATCCGGTATGTTCAGCCTTAATTTGGTTCAAAGTTTTCTGGTGGATGGGACACGTAATTCTTCCATCGTATTTTGATGAGAAGAATATTTATCTTCTGACAATATCATGTGTTGATGGTATGGAGAATCACATCACTATCTCTTTTCAAAAGAGTTATGAATCCAAATCCAGCTACAACTAGTGGGTGAATGACGTCCTTCTGAAAATGTTAAGTAAATTCTGGGAAATCAGGCATGAAAATGAACTGCAGATAAGGAAACATAAGGCTAAGGGATTGTGAGAAACCCTTCAGCTCTCATACAGCAGCTGGTGGTTGTGAGAAAGAAAACAGTTCCCTGTAATATCACAGTGCCATAAGGAATCATGTGGGCTGTATCGGTTCCATCCTAAAGACTGCAGAAACTGACGAGCATGTTTGGTACTCCTTCTAATTATAAAAAAAATTAAAAAAAAGATATATGTGTATATATAATTGTGGTAAAATGCATAGTTGAATGAAATGGGCTATATACAGTATTAATAACAAATGGAAGATCCCAAGGCAGGTTTTTTGGATTTGAGAGCCAATGATGTTTCCCAAGAGAATGGAATTTTCCACTGAATTCAAAATCTGGTTTTGAATCATTCATATCTTGGGATTTAAGGGAATTTTGGAATACCAAGTTTCGAAGTCTGTGGAACCTGCCAGACTTGTGAGAACGTCTGGTTAAAGGTTTTCTTTAAATGTATGAATTGTATAAGTGAAAAATAATTTAATTGCATGAGTGAAAAAGAAGTACTTCCTTCCTTGTCTTTTTAATAAAGATATTAGTTTAGTTAGTTACAGAATTTTATGGCTCTCCAATATAGAGTTATCTCTGTTTTTATTGAGCTCCAAACTTACTTGTGTAATTACAATGTGAGGAAAAAAAAAAATTGTTTCCCTAATTTCACACCAAGTAGGAGATCAAGTACAACAGCGTGTTGCACTGTTGACAATAGAACCAAAATACCAGGGTAATGTGAGGTGAAGATGTACAGAATTTATTTGAAATTCAGTAAATGCCATTTTCATTCCAGATTGGGTACCTTCTGCTTCTTTAGAAAGCCCTGAACTAGGAGTAATTTGAAGTGTGACTATCAGAAATATAAAATCTCTAGGAACTTCAATATGTTGTGTTTCCTGCTGCTCAGATTTAGCTCAACAACATCTTTAAATCTTAGGGGTTCTGGAAGCATATTTTATATGCCTACCTGTATGGTAATCTCAAGAATGCCAGTGTATAACCTGATACAGAAAATTTGACTTTTTCTCTGCAGTTTCAATTTAATTATTCTTTCTTTCTGTATGAAAGAAACAGCTTTGTAGCATTCCATCTTTTACTGAAAGTCTTATAACTGAATAGGTTTTAAATTATTTATAGAATATCTTAGTATACTTATAAACTCTGGAATAATATTGACTTGTCTAATATAGTAATACAGTATTCAGAGAATAGGAAAGTAAACTAATAATTTGCTGGAGAAGTAAAGAAAAACTACCGTATTCCTCTGCAGGTCTTTTAAATTTATAGTTATCAGACCAGGGACACTTCAAAACACCACAGTTTCTAAAATATCCACTTGTTTTCCAGGAAATTGTGATCATCATAAACACTTCAGGTTGACGTGAAGTCCCTAGGATCATAGATGTCTTCCCTTCCTCTTTCAAAAGCACCAACATGTTTTTTACAACCTTGTTTATGTTTCATTTTTTCCTCTTCAGTAAATCAAATTACTCCATGTAAGTTATTCTATAAGATTTCCTAGCATATGTGGACTCAGTAGCACATAGAAATTTCAAATAGAATTGAATTTGGCCAGGGATGCCAAAGACAGGAGGAAGGGCTTCTATAAGAGATGAAAAAAGGAAGTCTAAGGAAAATGTAGGCCTGCTGCTAGGTTCAACAACACATGGAAGAGGCTGAGGTATGGAATTCCTTCTCTGCCTCCATCTTTGCAAGGAAGACTGTCCTTCAGGAAACTCAGGAGGTAAATATGGAGCATGGTAGGTATACCCTTGGTGGAAGAAGATCACTTCAGGCAGTACTTAAGGAAAATGGATGGGAGCCCTGATGGTATGCACACATGGGTGCTGCGGGAGCTGGCAGTTATCATTGTGAGACCACTCTCAATAATCTCTAATTAACCATAGAGATTAGGAGAAGTAAATGTCACTCCTGTCGTCGAGAAGTAAAAGGAGGAGAACCCAAGGAATTACAGGTCAGTCGGCCTCACTTCAATCCCCAAGGAAGTGACGGAGCAGATAATAATGGAAACCACTTCCAGGCACATGAACAACAAGAAAATCTTCAGGGTTACTCAGCATGGTTTCCCCAAAGGGGAAGTCATGCTTGACCAACTTGATAACCTTCTATGACAAAATTACTTGTCTGGTAGGCGAGGGGACAGCAGTGGATATTGTCTTCCTAGACTTCAGTAAGGCTTTCAACACTTTCTCCTATAAGATCCTCTTGGAAAGGAACTGTGGGCATGAGTCCACAGTGAGGTGGTATTGTTTAGGCCACACACAGAGTACTGTGTCCAGTTCTGGGCTCCTCAGCATGAGAGAGACATAGATATGGGGGAAAGAGTGGAATGAAACGCCACAAAAATCATTAAGGGATTGTAACATCTCTCATATGAGGAAGAGCCAAGAGAGCTGCACTAAGAAAAGGCTCAGGAGGGGATCTCATCAAAGCATATAAATGTCTGAAGCAAGGATACAAGAAGGAGTCAGGCTCTTTCCAGTGGTGTACAATGACAGAACGAGGGGCAGTGGGCACAGACAAACATAGCATGCTCTGTCTAAGTGTAAGGAAACGCTTTTTTTTGCTGTGAGAGCTATTGACTACTGGAAGAGGGTATCCAGAAAGGTTGTGGACTTTCCATCCTTGGAGATATTAAAAAGTCAGCTGGACATGGCCCTGGGCAACTTGCTCAAGGTGGTCCTGCTTAAACAGAGGTTCAGACAAGATGCTTTCCAGAGGTCCCTTTCAACCTCAACACTTCTGTGATTCTGTAAAATACACACCCATTTAGATATTCCAGAACTAAAAAATAGCAGAAGTTTACAATGAAGTGAGCATGTCTGTATTTATTTCACTCTGGAAACTTCAAAACCATAAACATGGAATCAACTGAGAGCACCATGTGTTTGTCTCAGCATGCACCAGCCAGCCAGTAATGTGCTCAGAAAAAAACCCAACCACCAACGACAAGCCCAGACCTCGTGTTCTGCAGGCCTTATCACAGGAATTTACGACTCTTTCAAGACTTTATTGATGACAAATTAATAGAAGAATACCTCTATAATATAATTTTCTTTCTACAGCCCCTGGAAGTATATGGGATGATTCAAAACACAACAGTTCTCTTCCTGGTGACAAGTTAGGAAGTGATTTAGCTCCTCAAGGTAGTTTGCAAGGCTGGAATGACTCTCACCTTGAAGAAGGACTAAACTAATGCAAGTTCTGGTAGGCAATATGCAGACACTATAATAACATTACTAATACAGAAGTGTATTACAGAGTTCTTACCCATTCATATGGCTGCACAACAGTCCTCCATGGGGACTCTGCTGCCTATCCCTAATCAAAGATCTTCATGTAGCAATTTGGACTTTGCCCAAATAGAGGGTGTGTGGGAGAATGTTGCATGGTTCTTTACAAGGCAATGACCCGTTTTTCTGTTTTCCAGCATATAACACCTAAATACATATACAGCTCCTACTTTGTACAATATTTTCTTTCATATACTTCCATTGGTCTAAACATGTATTTGTGCATGCATGCACACACAAAATCCCATAAAATCTGCTGAGACTCTAAGCTCAGCAGCTAAGAAGCAACAGGGGCAACACTGTCACAAACTGTGGAAGAACAGTTTTCATTTTAAATTGTCCCAGGTCTCAAATTTTATTCAAACTCATATTCTGAAAATGTGCATGAGTATTTCCAGCTCTTGCTCATCACTTGCTGTGCTTGGAAACAGGAGCTGACAATGAAAGCACCTCCTCAACAAAAATTATTGCACTACTGCTCTTCATTTGAACAAAAAGAAAAAGATGCTGAGATCAAAAGAATAAAATAAAAGGTTAAAAGGAAATCAAACTTGAAAGAAGGGAAGAGAACAGTTAATTGGAGGGTCTGATTCAGATGTGTTCTTGCAGTGCTCGTTCCTAATTTGCTATCTGCTCCTCATCTTGGCACAGCAGTCTAACAAGACTTCCACTGCCTCCTCATTTCCCCCCTGGCTGTGCCCCTATTTCAGACCTGTGCTCCGTGTTACAGTATTCCCCCCAGTTTTTTTTTCTCCTATATGGAGCTTTGGGACATTTATATATTCACCATCATCCCTGTAATTCTAGGGCACCAGACATGGATGTTGGCACCAATGGCCTAAGGATTAGAATATTGTATAAGGCAGTTTTCTGACTTCAGCTCTGTGAACTCAGTGCTAACACTAGGGAGATACTTACAAAGGCATAAACAAAAGAGACAAATCTACACAAAGAAACTGTGGAAAGGATCTGGCAGGAGGAGGGCAGAAAGAATAAACCAAGGTATTTCAGACTAAGAAAAGTGCCAGCTGACTTAAAGGTCTCTAAACAAATGAGAAAATTTACATAGTAAGATTTCAGCTACTGTGTAACTTTATTTGATGTCTAAAATTTTAGAATACCAGTAGATAAAGCCAGCGATCTGTTTCACACAGTATAAATTAAAATCCGTATTACTGCTTTTCTGAATTACTCAGAATCAGCACCTTTTGCTTTCAACAATTTCAGGCTTTATTGATGCTGTATATCTACCTACAAAAAGACTTCCCAAAACATTTGCTTTGAAAGACAGCATTGCTGTTTTATTCAGATGCCTCTTTTTCTTAAATAAACAAATCAACGGGAGATGCATTGTCATTTATCCCATATCCTTCTATTTCTGCATGCTTCCAGTTGACTGCTAAGCTCCTCAGTTCGAGGCTACACAATTAAAGAAATAAATTCTAAACAACACTGAATATACTGACAGAAACTGTAAAATATTAGATTGTTGATGCTGATTTGCCTTTGACTCTAATAGTATCTTCCTGTTTTTATTGCTATCCTGCCCACAAAGGTGTGGACGTAAATTCCTTGACTGCCCTTGATGTCAAATGTGCTTTGTGACTCAAAAAGAAGAATATTCTGGCTGCAAGTGAAGTGAGTAAGTAGTCATTTGACCTTCCTGATATCAGGTGGACTACATGAATACAGAGTAAACTGCATGCAACATGGTAAAAATATATCAGAAACATTATAAAATGTGGAATAGTGCATTATTTGTCATAATTCAGATTTATCTCTGGGGACCTTTAGCAGTCTAACGCTACACCAGAATGTCACCTTTTCTAACTGGGTAGACACTACAACACTGTAAAAAAAAGAAGGGCGTAACAAATGAAGGGTCATGCATAAAGATTGTTAAGAGCATAAATAGTGAATTAAATGGCAAAATAAATAAATGCAATTTCCGATTCTTTAGCAGCATTTACCCCACAGTCGGCTCTAAAACACCTCACAAAAGACAAAATGCCCACTCCAGTCATGTCCGCTGCTGATCAAATTGATTCAGAAAAAGACAATATTTTATCCGTCCTCTTTGGAGTTCAAGTATGAATGGTGAAGCAAAAGAGAGTGAAACTGAGGGAAACATGAAAAGCTTGATTTGTTAGGACCCCTGCTGTCTGAAAAGAGATCAAAGCTCAGGAGGAGGCTGTAAAACAGCCGAATGCACTGCACAGAAACATGGCCTGTGGCAGCTGCTCTGGGCACACTCTCACAACACAGGTGTACCTCCAAGTCTGCTCTGCCAGCTGAATCATGGGACCAGGCTACCTCTTCTCCTTCTTCATTATTTCAACTATAGTCACTGAGGAGATGTGAGCTCCATCCATCACAATGCACAAATTCACAGTGCGCAGATTCAGCACAGGCCTAATTAAAGCTTTTCCTTTCATTTGTGGAGATAATTAGACTTTCATCTCACCAGGAAGCTTCAGAAAGATCTATTTCTTTCTTCAATAAGAGCTACATCAAACAAAAGCAGATTTTAATCGCCTTTTCTTTGGGGCATGAGTCAATAATGAAAGATGTCATGGGTAACAAAAATTGTGTGCAGGGGGAAAAAAGGAGGGAAAAAAGACCAAGCTATGTTCTTTAATTAACACCATGTTTGCAAACATCATTAATTTCACTCATTAAAATGATTTTTATCTACAACTGATTGTTGATAAAACAATCGATTTGAACATCTCATCTGTTTCATGCTATGCAGGAACCCATCTGCTTTGCTGTAAAGCAGGAAGAATGCAGACTGTTAAGCAACATGTGAGAACAATAAAAAATGCATATGTGTGTGTCAGGGATTTGTGAGGCTCACTGCAGGGCAAGGGCCACCTTTTCTCAGAACATCTATAAAAAATGACTTGGTAGCAGGCCAAAGGACAAAATGTCACAAAGATCAGAAGTGCATAAATAACAAATGAATTAATATGTGCAGGCAGAAAGGTTCCATCTGTGTTGGGATGCATCAGTAAACAGGCTTGGAAAAAAAGAGATTTCAGACATATTAAACACTATATCGTGAGCTTCTCTGATGCAGTATTAGAGAAGAGACATGCCGAGCTTACTGACTTTGCCTTTTTCATCAGTAGTAGAAAAGAAGCGTCTTTTCCTACTACCTTTCACACTGGTGCAAGGGGAGAGCATTTTTGGCTTCAGGCCCAAGGCACATTATTTATTTATTTAACCATTTGACACAGTGCTTCTGTACAGGCTGCCTGGTGCGCAGGCTCACAAAGAAGGTGTAGCTGATTGTCTGTGGGAATTGAAGTCTGGCAGTCTAAGGCAGAAATAAAGCACTCTTCTACCCTAGAACTTAAAGCAATCCCAAAGACCTGTCAGGCTGATAGCATTAAGACATTTAGTGCAGAGTGAGCTTGTTTAAGTATCGTTTTAATAACAATACTTGCTTTGCAGCAGTCATGGAACTGAATTTCATATTGGAAGAAACACCAGCAGTAAGGATGTACTGTAGTAGTGCAGAGCTCGCTGTCAGTCTGGTTAATGCTTTCCTGGATAGGATGAAGTGTCATGACTCATCAGAATCAGATCTGAAGTTCCTCTAATAGCAAAGTATCACCAAACCAAAAGAATAAACAATTAAATGTGCATTACTGAGCACTCTGCTGCTGTTGTGACCTGCCTGGGAAATTGATGAAATGAAAAGATTTAATGGAAACTTTTTTAAAGAAAATCTACAAAATCCTTAAATCTCACAATGTTGATGCTTGATTCATACTGCCTTTATGCAGTTAGTTCTGGCATATGGCAGTTGTTTGGGAAACCAAAGTTTGTAGGAGCTTGACAGACATTTCTTCTTGATGCATTGAGCCAGTAAGATCCCTGGTGAGTATCCAGATTCTGACAGAGCTGCACATGTCTGTTCTCATGACTGTAAAAGATGGAAGTTTCTCCTGTTTGGGTTCTTTTTTCTGAAGTTCACTGAGTCACTTAAAAATAAAACTGCAGTTTTCTTCTGTGTATCCTACTTTTATGTTAATATGATCCTTCCCCCCAGTAAATGAGGACTATTTTTATTTTCAATTCTGATAAAAATATACTTACATGGCACTGAGTTTATCTGTTCTGCAAGGATCTAGTAGTTCAATGTGCTAAAAAATCCCTTACAGCTCAAGATAATACGTTTAACATAGGACTTTCCCAATTCCTCTTGGAATTCTCAAAAAAAATTTGAACTTTTTTATATTTCAGACAATTATCATATTTTTCCTGTATTCTGGGCCAAGCTTTGCTTCCATTTATGTCTTTTTAAACATTCACCTCAATGGAAGTCCTATCTATTCCAAGTTATAGAGCAGTGAGGAGAAAACTCCAAATAGTAAATATTTATTGAAGAATTTACTTTGAAAAATAAAATGAAAAATTGTGAAGGAGGAAAAAAAAAAACCAACAACTTTTGACAGTTTTCTGGGGGTGACATTCACAGCTTCGAGGGAAGATAAGCTTTTCCTTTTTTTTTCCTTTTTATTTCCTTTTTATTTTTTTTCTCTTTAATGAGCATGTTGCATGCAGAAGGAATAGTGACTCACGGCCAGAACTCTGAAAGACCCAACAGCACTATAGCCCTTCCTCTGTCAAAGTATACAAATCAAAACTTTGTTTAAAATGGAATTCTACTTTGGAATGCTTCTGAGCTCCCTCATTAGAATATACACATGGTTCAGATCCAGTATTTCTAAATAGGAAATCATCTCCCCACTCATCCCCAGAAAAGTTAGTTGATGCAACATAAATATATTGTTTATACAGAGGATGCAGCTGATCTTCAAAAGTGAAAACCCTCACAATTAGATGAACCCAAACTGAGATCTTTGCTGACTACCTAGATGATACTGCTGAGCTATAAACTGCTAGAGGAAATTAGAGGAAACCTTCAATCAGATACCAGATTTGCACATCACTTGTAGTTCAGATACTTTACTAGGCAGGTCCTCATTTTGTGAAAGAGGACAGGGATACAAAGTAGGTGACCTGCCAGAGGAGAAGGAACAGAAGACAAACAGAAAAGATTGTTCTGAGTTTTAAGGGCAAAACTGGGAATGTACTCCTTCATTGCTTGTCTTAAAATTCAGTAGGCTGAACTCCCCTACTGCTATCAGCTGCAGACAAAGAGACAGTCGCCACTGCTTCTAATATTCTCAAAAAATATAGAGCAATATTTAGTTTCCAAAGAGCCTGTCACACTGTCAGTGGTACTGGGACTGAGTGGGCACAAAGCTGTTGCAAACGAACAGGGAGGCTGGAGGCAGATGGTATCCAAATGTAAGAAAAGTGTCATGAAATGATAGAATGGGTGCAAAACTCATTTACACAACCCCTTCCAATCAAAACATTATCCTGCATCTCTGTGTCAAGGGAAATGCATTCCAATTAACAAATACATGAAATACTAGCCAGATAGGCCAAGGACTGGACTTTCAGACTCCTCTACCAAGAGGAATATATATGTCTGTGTGTGTGTGTGTGTGTGTACTTACACATACACTCAAAATAAAACATGGAAATTGCAATGTACTTTTTGCTATTGTTTTTTTCTTGCATGAATTTGGAGAAGCGACAATTTCCACTTGTTAACTCAAACACAAATGAAATATGTAGGAGCATAAAAGCTCAGCAGGTAAAGAATAGGGAATTTGTGACTGCGTATTTTGATTTCAGGAAAGTCCAAAAAATTATTATGCTTTTTCCTGTGATTCTCCAGTGTTACGTGATAAATATTTGATCTATACAATGGAATTCACACCAATGTATAAATCATGAAGATCTTAAAGGTATAGAGCTTGATTGATGATCTGGCTTCTCTTTTCCTGCACTTTTTGCATATGCAGTCTCAGAGCATGAAGTCCAAACTATGCATTGTGTATCTGTGTTTGCATATTCTGTGTGACATCACCCCAAACTGGCAGTATCTGCTCACCACTAAGTTTAACACACACGGAATGAGTCCATGAGTTTCTGAGTCCAACTACTGTGTTTAACAGGTGGAACATTCCTAGATTTAGAAAGATTTATTGTAATTCGGATATATATGTCTGTCATTTTAAATACTACTTTCATTTTAAACCTAAAGTAGTCTGAAGTGCATTCCCATCTCTCATTTAAGAATGTGTCATGTGAAATGTGAAGAGTGTTTAATGGATGAAATTAAAAATATGTAATTGATGGCCCATTTATCAACTCCAATTGAGACATAAATAGAATATCTCATTGTTTATGTGTGTATATCTCATTCTAAAACACTGAGGTAGAAAGAAGAGCAAGACCTAGATGATTAGTAAATTAGATTAATGACTTATATGACAACCATATTTTATGAATGGCTTATTAGCAGTGCAATGAATTATGACAAATTTTCATGAAGACTCCTATTGTGTAGCACACACTGGTTTGTTCACAAATGTACAAATGAAGTGGGAATGTGCCATTCTAGATGAATTATTGACTGATTAAATTGCCTTTGTATGAGAGCATCCAAAAGAGCTTTTAGACATCTGTACAAGGGTCATGTCCAATAGAATATGTTTTTACATGCACGTATCCAAGTCCTAAATAAGTCTGAGATCAATTACCTTACTGTTGGCTTAAAAAACTAACAAATAAGCAAACAAAAGAAGACTGAAAAAACAACTGACATCAGGCTATCTTGTTTTCAGATTTTTCCACTTCTCTGTCAGACAACAAAATGCAACGCTTTGGAAATAAAAATATACAATTTAATAGTTATAAATCTGTGGGAAAAAAAATTCTCTTTTTTACCTCTCATTTAAACTGTATGACATATAAAAATATTGGGTACATAACGAGTATGTGCTTTCTAAGCTCTGAATGGAAGCACACATTTTTAACAGTGTTAAGTTAAATGATCTAAATGTCATAACAAAATCCCACTAAAAAGCCCTCCCAAACCCCCAAACAAATAAACAGCAACAACAAAAAACCCCCATCCAAAACAAAGGTCAACTCAAATAGTCTCAAATATTAGGCAGCAAAAGAAATGCCCTGAACAGACCAGGATGTCTACTAGCAGGCAGGAATCACTGACATATTTCACAGGTGGAGAGCTATATATATAGAAAAAAACAATCAAAGGTTTACCCCTTTAATCACACTTAATCACACTTAATTTTTAATGTGGACCTAGAATTCAGAAATGAAACACTTTTAAAGAACTCTTACCTCATATAAAGAAATGATGTGAGCCTATTTTAAAGCCAAAATGGCTTTCCTGACTGAAAACTGGAAATTGAGATCTTTGGTATCCAAGTGTCAATGAAATGTAAGTGCCCACCAGATTGCTGGCCCACCCATAGATTATTAATGCACAATTAATCTACTAGGGCAGCTGTAGAGTGTCATTTAGCTTCAGAGCCCATAAGTATAAAACAGCAACACACTGTGAAATTAATGGTAACACTTAAAGGTCCCATTGTTATTAATTCATTTGACATTCACTGTAATCACACTGGTCTTTAATGAATTCATTTGGCATGTGAATATTGCACGTACTTTCAAATGCACTCCAGTGCAAATCAGTGTTAATTGATGTCCTGAATTGAAATAGTTTCTCTCTCTCTGAAACTTATTCTTAGCCTAGTATACTTTTTTTCCAAGGGTGTTTTCCTCAGCAAAATTTACACATGGTATATGCAAGCACATGCTCTTACAAAAATTGCTTTAACTGGATGTCAATATAGCATACAAAAATGACCAAGCAATGGCATGGTACTGAACCTCTGCAGTAACTAAGTCTAAGGCAATAAACTTTAAACACCACTGAACTTTGGTAACCTCCTAGTGCCACATATCCTGTGAATATTTTCAGTTTACTGTTCTCCACAAATTGCCTGTGAACATCTTTGGCTTATGTGAAACGTGCTGTGGCCAATGGTTATCATTTTAGGGAGTTCAGTTTTATACAGCAGGAACTGGCTGTATCTCTCACCCTGCACTCAGCGACTACAGCCGTGCATATGGATAATGTCTGTAAATTTGCCAATTGAAATCGTCTCCTTCCCTTATATGTGAGCACTGCTTCCAAGAACTGTGGGGTGCTGAGAAATTCCTCTGAATGTCACATGCAAGCAGTTAATCTGAAAAGATTTAATACATGGGTGGTACAACAATTCCAACTCAGTAGCTTGTCCTAGACAAAATACTTCAAACTGGAAAATCCTTCATGCTAATAAAATAGTATTACCGTTATAATTCATAAAGTTGCTTAGTTCCACAGATAGCTAGTAACAATCTTCATATGTTTTGTTCCCCAGAAAATTAAGGAAGTCTCAGGGGTGCCAACAGAATTTCTAATGTCAAAACATTTCCTAAGTGAAACATTTCTTTCTACTGGTATGTTGTATATCCAGGGATCTTTAAATTAGCACAATATGAGACTACAGTATTTGACATCACATTTGTGGGAAATTTGTAAGCCACTACTAAAAATAACACACAAACCAACAAAAATATGGATTCAGATTGCCTCAGATATAATTACACTTGAATATAGTATCAATAGCACTATATAAATACTATAATTTTATCAAGTGCAAGGAAACTAAATTAAGACACATATAATAAGCACATAGTTACTGAAAAAGTCTGAAAAAGTTGTGGTGCGCTAATTTTTGGTTGCCTCAGAGGGCTTGCATTGTTTTTCAAAAAATACAAGGGTAATGTCTTCTCCAATTCCAGACCTTCTTGAGTCTCACTAATTTAAACAAAGGTACCCCAAACTGTTATCTTATGTTAAAGCTAGAGAACCTAATCTAAACTTATTCAACACAGTATATGTATTTTTTTTATACTGAGTGACTCAGGGAATGCAGAATATCATAAAAATTGGAAAACAGTCTGGAAACTACTTCACAGCAATAGTGTCAGAATAGCGTGTACTAGATTCTTGCTGCTGACATGCAAGACTTTTCCGAGATTTCATTGCCTAGGAAGGCCCAGTGAATAAAAATATTTTAAGAATGGATATAGACACATCAATCAGAGCCACAAATCAAGAGTGTCTGGCCACATAGTACTGATTAAAGTCAGTATTTATCTTCTCTCACTTTCTGTAACACACTCAGAATGATGAACATACTCTAAATGGAAAGCATGATTGCTGAATCTTCATCACTTGCCATCAATATCCTGGAACTAAAGAACATGTCTTGTGGTTTAACTATGTTTTATTCTATTAGGCATTGTTGTATTTCAACAATGACTGAGTTATGCTTTTCTTTAGTTCAAAACTTTCAGTCATCATTTTCTTAATGAATTTTGAGGAAAGAATTTAACATTTCAATAAGATAGCACTTTCCCATTGCCAAAGATCCTTCCCCCAAAACCACAAAATTGTCAGCCTTGTTTCACACCACCATGGAGCAGCAATATACACAATTAGGTTTGTCAAACACCCTCCATTCTCAGAAGCAGGCAACTGAAATCTTAAAGGGAGAGACAGTGAATTTTTCCATTGACCCTTTGAAAAACTGCTAAAAAACCATGTATTTGGACACATTGTTAGTCTCTGGGAATTTCAATTTGTTTATGCTAACTAGAGGTTTGCTAAGAATTTAGAAGTTGAATAATCTGAAAACTCTATAGACCAAGAATGTTGTAGCCCAACACCTTAAAAGAGCTAGACAGTACCTTCTGTATAGTTGGTTACTTTTTTAACCACTTAGGGTTGTTCTAGGACCAGGCATAGGTAAGGATATTTGTCTCATTAGTTTTTGGAGAGAGAGGAGAAAGCTCAGGGAACAGTCAGGCATATAGAGGAATCAGGAGGACTCTGCATAAATCACATTTTGCCAAGCGGGATGGATTGTGGGCTGAAATTCCTAAACCTGAAAAGTGTTTTCACATTGCTTCCTGACTTACTTCTACAATGCCAGAATACAGGATATATGTAGACCAGGTTGGTGTGTACTCCCCATTGCTATTAATCCACATTTCCTTTCTGTGGTGTCCTTTCTTGTCTGCCTGGAACTGGCTTTGCAATCTCACTGCCAGGGTAGATGGGGCACCCATGTTTCAGTGTACAGATGGTTTGGACTTGCCTACATTGCAAACTAATGACAAATGTTGGCACAGGTATAAATTTAGTGTGCTAATGAGTTTGCTTAAAGTTCTTGTCTAAGTTATATGTTGACAGGATAATACTTCTACACAGTGATTTATATAGGACTTTTGATTTGTTTTGTTCAAAAGATGGATAAACAATGCTTATGTAAAGGATTTCTGCAAAACTTTCTACTTTCCTAATTAATGAATGAAAGAATATACAAGAAAAAACATCCTCACTTCTCAGAATGTTGAGCGATCAAAATACGAACTTACAAAAACTGAAAATCCGTATAAAATGTAAAACCTCAGAGATAATGACAGTTATTCACATCAAGCAAACAACCAAACATGATAATATTGAAGCAATGCAGCACAGTAGTACTCTCAGCCATTCTCCAAACTGAAATGGAAACATGGTCATAGATTAATGAGATTACGAAATGAATTTAGCAAGCTTATTATTATCTGAATGTTTATCAGAAACCTCTGAGGTTTTAAGAATTGCAAACCGCTATCAGTGCACAAAGTATTCTAAGGGAAAAAGATAGTGGCTTTGATATTGTTGGAGAAAGGTTGACGAAGAAATTGGATTCTTCAATGGCAGAAATATTCCCAGCTCAGCTGTTTGGAGAATCATCCATGCATAGGCAACATTTTTCAAGTATGATTTAGCTCATGAAATTTTTGCTGCACCTTAACATGAACCATAAAATAATAATTTTAGGTGTAAAGGCAGCATAACATGCAGAGATTCAAATCAGCACAGATGCAAAAAAAACCCCAAAATGTTTTCAATAGTACGTCTACTGTTTGGTTCTCATCTCTGCTTAACCAAACCCAGGAAAGAATATTTTGATCAGTGGAAAAACTGTTTATGTAACCAAAAATTAACTAAAAATTAATAGATATTTGCTCTATGTTACCATCCAGCTATATCAACAATACAAAGGGCTCCACTGTATGCATACTGCAATTTTTTGAAATTAGGCTGCTGTTCCTGTTCTAGAGCTAAAAATCCAAATCTAAATACAGAAAAAAAATAGAAAAAATGGCAAGAAGAAGCAATTAGAAATGTTGCCGTTTAATAGATGAAGGATTAAAGGCCTTATAAGATAAAAATTACTTGCTTGGAGTCACATTGCATGTCTATGTCGATGCTTCAGTATTTATAAAGTTTCAAACTGAGACAGTGACAGAGCATAAAACTAATATAAATAGTTAAAAAAACCCCGCAGATTTTCTATAATTAAGTACAGATACAGTGGTGTAAAGGTTTCTTCTTGTTGGAGATGAAAGGATTTATATTGCTTTGAACAGTGCAGTATCTTGGCAGTACAAACAACCACTAAATACAGTAAGAACAGGGAGGGAACATTTGGAGAGGAAGCATTTTTCTAAGTAATGATTAAAATAATCTATTCCCTCTTTAAAAATGGGTTTCCATGAAGACAGACTTTCAGTATTATCAAACAGGATACAAAATAGTTGACACCAGTTTATAATATCCAGGCTTTCTCAGTTGCTCACACTGAATTATCTAGATCCTGTCTTACTGCTGCAATACCCTTGTGCTCTCTCTTACTGTAATGTTATCCCGATTTCTACATCTTTCTTCTTACGTTCCTCCTTCCAAGCAACCTTTTCTTCTCCTTCTCCCTAGTCCTCCCCACAAACCTCAGAGCACTTTGCAATTCTCCTTCCCAAACACCAGAAAAAGACAGAGAGATTGCTTTGGTAGAAAATGGGTATGGGTACAAATACTACATATGAGTAAAATACGAGATTTTATCTTGTGCACGGGTACTGCTATTATGTTTATGAGGAGAAGAAAGTCAACAGGTGAGAGCATAGAAGGCAATGTGTTTCTCGACCTAACCTACACTCGTGAACATCCACCCTGGCTGCCTGGCTGGCCAGATAACA
Organism: Rhabdornis inornatus; assembly: GCA_013397075.1. NCBI lineage: Eukaryota > Metazoa > Chordata > Aves > Passeriformes > Rhabdornithidae > Rhabdornis > Rhabdornis inornatus. Next base: position 762,323 of record VWZS01010863.1, on the reverse strand, counting down.
TGCATTGCAGCCTGTGGGCAGAATGCCTGTGGCTGCACCTACTGTCTTCTGCTGGTGCAGCCAGGAGCCTTGCTCAGTGTGGTGCTCAGCCAGGCAGGCAGGACACCCTCACAGCTCTTTGGCATTCAGAGAAGCAGAGCATCCGTACCTCTCCTCAGATGGTTTTCAGACTGGAGCTGACCTCAAGTCTAAATACCTTTCTTTATGGAAACAAATATGTGGAGTGTATAGATCAGCTAACCTGAGGATCTGCAAATTTGCTGTAACTTAATGACTTATTTGTTTAGCTCTGCAAAATGCAGCTGCCTTTCTAAAGATGAAGTTGCTAGAGATGGCCATTTCATAAAGTAATCAGTTCAGAAAAGATCACATTAAGGCATTAGACCTGTTATTAACTCCTTAATTTTTTTTTAATTGGATACTAATTTTTTTATTAAGAGGAAGGAGGAATATTTTCATTTTTATTATTATCCCACACTGGTTAAAAAAAGTTAGCAAATAGGAGGATTACAATCTTGAAGAGGGAACAAATGACTATTCTGACTCAGAGCAGACTTTAGAAATTACAGTGATTCAAATATCTGCCATGTTTACTGAAGAGGTAGTGTTGTTGCTTTCAAGAGTTTAATCAGCTTCACCTTAGGCAAAACAAGCAAGATATAGCTAAGAAACAGGTAAACACAATATAGCGCTTGTAAAAATTATTGTATATTATTTCCACCTCATCCATCTGCATTATGTTAATAAGAAGGCATTAAACAAGAGAAGAAAAGCAGATGGAAGAATAAGAAAAAAACATTTTTACATGGAGCTTGGAAATTTGACATAAAGACATGGATAATAATAAATTACTAATTGTTTTTACACCATGCTTATTGAAAACAAATCTAGAATGTATTTTAGTACTGTCTTGGGAGGAATGATTTCAGCAATGCTTTCTTGTAAAAATAAGTTCATAGAATTTCACTGTGTGAACCAAACTTGTCCATTAAATTTTAAACACTACAATGTCTTTTTAGCCATTATGCCAGTATAAGAGCAAAGGAACTGGAAATGTATGAGCATACATAAATATACATACATATATATGTATATATCTGGTGGGAATTTATGGAAAATGCAAAAGATGTTCAAAAGCAGATGACTATTAGCATAAACTCTACAGTGAGCTGCTCTGCAATATCTCTACCTTTCTTGCTTCTATGTGCATTGAACTTTTAAGCTTGCTGATTCTGCCTTGGGCAGAAGTGGCACAAACTTAAAAATGGAAGGTAAAGCAGTCTTATCATTTGATCTCATTTATTTCAGGTGCCATTGAAGTAAAACCTCATGATCTTGTGGAAAGCTTTACACTATTTAGCTTATTGTAAGGTTAAGAAAGCATCTATTAGGTTCCAAGGTAGAGAGACTTACACTCTCCTTGTCTTTGACTTGCCACATGGAAATTCAAATGGAAAAAATCTTGCATTAGAAAAGCAAGAGAATTGCCTAATTGGGGATGATCACAAGCCAGGAATTACATATGATACATATTATATCACACTTGCTTTCACTCTCCTATCACACTGACGTGTATATTTGTAAGAAAGAGTGGCAGCAGCAGAAGGGCATGTTAGATTTTATTATAATGTTTGTTACTCTAATGATCTCTCACGACAAAAAATTTATTACATTTGTAAAGGAAATTATCCATTTTTTTCAGTAACAGAAAAAAGTTCTTGAGAACACCAACAGTATTGTGATATCAGGGGCATTTTACAGACAGTAGTTGGATTTTAAACCACAACAAATAAAATTCCCCAAACCTTGTGCAATCAGCCTGTTTATTTTTGAAAGCTAGAAAATGAAGGTTACTGTAGGGTGTCCCATTAGAAAACTACAAAGTGGAAGAACACAAAAATAATTTTTTTGGGGGGGAAGAAAACAAGAAACTGCTAATTTTAAATTTGTGTACTTCCATGCCAATGAAGAGTTTCCAATAAATTTGAATTGGAATTTATTACAATTTAGCTGAAACCCAAGCTGAAGTAAACAGCACTAGCATCTCAGGTTCCTAATGATCTAATAGCTTTGAAAATTTTTACCATAGCAGTGTGTAAAAGAGCCATTTTCCTTTTTTTCATGGTGTTCTGTTTCTACAGGATCTAGGGTTTGTAAATAAGCTGGATCATATCAAGGACATTCTCTGGTACAATAATGTAGGAATGTGATAAATCACACTGTCTTACTTGCTAGACTTCTGTGTGGCTTCAGTAGCAGCTTATACCTAGCTTGAAACTTTAGAATTCTTTTTAGGTATGGTTCTTTGAATTTGCCTACTTACCTAAATTATTAACTTAAATTCAATTTTATATAGAAAAGCTGGATACATTCAGGGACACAAAGTCAAGGCTGTAGCTAGGGCACTCATCTGTAGTCAGTCTACATTCACTTGGCAGCAGGAACAAAAGTTACAGGCGAAAGACAAGTGAAACCGACACCAGGAAACTCTGGACTAAAAGTATTCCTCCGGAAAGAGTAAATATCTATTTTGATTTCTTCTGAGCTGGAAGAAAGGCTTCAAGGAAACTGAATTGGTTTTCCAAAATGTCAGTGACCATCTTGATGATCAGACAACAGAGGAAAAACCAGGGTAATTTGGAGTGCCTTCCTTTTCCTTGCTATTCTTTATTTTGTCTTTTGTTGGCTTTTCAGTTTATTTTTTTTCCTGAATTGTGCCATTACATTCTGAGCAGTTTTAAATTTCTATTAAAAAGTGATCTTCAATTCCCGGTCTTTCCTAAAAAGACATATGCTAGACGTTAAGGGTCATTAGGGCACAGAAATCCTTCAGCTAATTTTTTATTCTTGGGAATATTAGATATGGCTTCTAATCTGGCAGTTCAGGGAAGCCAAACAAAGGTTGAATGTGCTCAGTCTACCGCTGCAAACTTCTAGGGTTACTCCAAAATTACACAATGCTTTCATTATGTTTTAACATACTAAAGGGTAAAACAAAATCAGACTGATAAATATGGCAAATTTCTACGCTGAAATCATGCTTATCGCACTGAATAATCAAGCTGCTTTTGCTGATGAACTGTGCTGACTCATCAAAATTTGCAATCATTTTGCAACCAAATTTGCAAAATTTTCAAAATGCGCTGTAGGTGGAGGGTGGTTCTAGACTCTAAACATTCCCTGCCTAAGCCTGTCTTTTCTAGAAAAAATAATATATCACTGATGATTACTGTTGGGAAAACATGGCTGATATATATGGTATGCTTAAAAATGGAACTTGTGAATTTTCTGATGTTACTCTCCATCTACATAATTATTCAAATTTCACTACATTACTTATGCTTTTCCTGTGCTAATTCCCTCTATTTTATTTTGCAGTCTTGTGCTACACATGCAGCATCTCCTTTCCCTTCCCTGTCTTTATTTCTTTCACATATACTCTACTTGAGATGAGTTAAAATTCTCCAGGTGCTGTATTTCTTTGCCTTTCTTTGAAAAAAACGAAAAAAAAAATAAAATGACCTTTTCCTTGAAACAGCAAGATTGGAAACTAATCTGCTTGTTACAGTTGAGATTTTGACCTGCCCCCTAAACTGCACATTGACTTCTAGCTCTGAGAACTGGTTTTGATGGTGATGTGTGTCATTTTTTTGTAATGCTAATTCAGGCAGAAGCCATTTATCATTTCTGAATATAGAAAGTGTCTGGTCTGACACTGTGCTGACTTATTCATAAAATGATAAAGATCAAGAGAAGCAGTATAGCTTAGCCTACAAGGACCTAGACCAGGACCAGAACATCTACTTTCTGTTCTTACTTTCCTCTATGACTGCAGGAAAGACAATTGTTTTCATGTATTTTAATAGCTACTTGCTGATAAAAAGAATAATTTAAGAGTAAGAGTTAATAATTTTTACAATAAATACTGAGGTAGATCAAAATCTGTTCTCTTGTATCTGTATTTTATTTATGCCTTTCTTTTTTAGCAGATTAAAAAAGGCAATTGTAAAATTATTTTTTTCCCTTTTTCTCCTTGCTAAAACAGACATAATACCCTCACAGTGCATTACCAGATTTCTCAGTTCCCTGGCCTCTGTGCAAAAATCTCACATGGGAATATTACTGCATCCAGACTTAAGAACACGGAATGACCAGAAAATCCATGAACAGCATAACACGGGTTAAAATCCTTTCAGTTAAGACACCAAAAAGAAAATCCTGTTACTTTTTGAAAAAATCCCAGTACATTTAAAATTAAGCAAAATAATTTAAAGTTTGAATAAAACATGTAGAGTTTAGTTGAATTCAATAAGACCTATGTTTTTCTGAAACATACTAAAATTACTGAGACCCATGATGACCTTCTAGATGACCCTCTGGGGATATAAAATTTATGGCTCACCAAAATTTACATATTAGGAGTACCTATTACAAAATACTCTATGATTCCCAGGGCCAGGGTGATCCACACGGGCAGCATGGCAAAAAGCTGCAATGTCACTGCTACTCGGAAGTGCTTTGGATGAGTGTGTACTGACATGCTGCTGATGAATTGTAATTTGTTACAATATCAACCCAAAATGTTACTGGCAGTCACAAGTTGGCTGCTTCCAACTTGTGGCTTGGTGTACATGCTGTACCAAACTGTGATAACAAAAAGAGGGAGAAATAGGAAGAAACAAAATCTGCTGTTACTAGAAGTTCATTATTTCTCAAGCTGAAAATTTATTGGATTGATCTAGATTGAGAAATTTCATGAAGTGGGGAAATACAATAATGCCTTACAATGTTTCAGAACTTTGTAAAAAAATATTTTCTGTGTATAAAATAGATGTTAACACTAATTTTATGTCACATCTGTATCTGTTCCATAGTGAATACAAACATATTGGATTTTCTTTTTAGATTTTTTCTTTATTTCATCTGTTGAGGATACCTTCAATATAGAGTCATGTATTTGTATATACATACACACATATATATGTATAAAATTTCAAATTTTACCTCCTGGGGAAAATTTCCATAAAGAAAATGTCACTTTTTTTTTTTAAACTCTTTAAATCAATATTTTACAATTTCCAGTATTCCTATCATTGTTTTACCTGAATTCAGATGTGTAGGCAATTGCTTTGATTACTGCTTTTTTCTTTTTAACTTTTTCAGAGACTGAGAAATTAATTCATCTGTAGGGCTACATGCTCTTTTAAAATATAGTTCTGATCTTCATATAGTAATGTAATTTAAATTACTACCTAATTCTCTAAAGTCCACAATTTAGGACAGCGCAGAATCTACTGCAGCAACTAATTAAACACTTACTGTAAGGTTAAGTTTTTCATTAAATCAATAGGCCCCTAGTGTCAGTTACAAAGCCCTAATTACTATGCTGTAAATTTAGATTGAATTTGAATTAAGGACTGATTTCAATCTAACCACAGCATGTAAATATTGTAAATTACCAGAATTACAGTTCAATAAAATTGAATGGATTTCACTTTAGATAAACTAAATGCAAATGAGCCTAAGGAAAAAAAAAAAACCTGCAGAAATTTCCCAAACATCTGCACAAGAGACTTACATGTGCAGTCTATAGTACACTGCTTTGGCAAAGAGCATGCCAGAGCTTCAAAATGCTGCCACCGTTTACTCTAAAATGTTTTAAATATTTCATTATCTGTTCTGAAAATGAATAAATTTAATCTCTCCCAAGTGATCAAGTAAAATGATGGCTAATGTGCCCACTTACTGTGTTGCTTTAGTTTGATGACTGTATTGTTGTGCTAAAGCACAGTATGAAATCAGGTTATCAGGTTATAACTGGCAGGGATAAAAAAAAAGCAGTGCTGGGAAACACAAAACAACCCATTTTCAAGGCATGAATCATGCACTTTGAAGACTCAAAACAAGTGTAAAAATTACAGACAATGGCACTCTAATCAAACGAGTGCAAAATTGAAAATAATTGGGAGTTTGTGGACGTTCATTCACCTTCAAACAAGCACTGTATCCACAGGATATTACTAAATTTGGGAAAATAGGCAATATGCTAGGTTACACAGAAAATGAAAAATCAAAAATGCCTATATTGAGGGTCATACATATGATTATTAAGAGCTTTCTACTCCCCTGCTTATGTTATTTCAATATAAGCACTAAAAATATATTAATAGCCTCAAGATGTCCTTAAAAAGTTAATTAAAACAGTGGGTATTTTTTTTTACACTTAACACTTCCTTAATACACTTAAATAGCAGAATAATAAAAGTTGGCTGAAAAACTAAAAAATATTAAATTAATATTGTCATGAAGGCCCAGAAAGGGCATGGATTAAGGAAATTAATGATAATTTTCATGACTGTGTGTTTTATGTTCTGAACATGAACTCAAAACTAGCAAATAACAAAGATAATATAACAAATAATAATAATCCTTCTTCAAGAAGAATATCCACTATTCTCATTTCTACCAGAAATAAAATTATGCCACCTGATTCCTTAGAACAGTTATGGTTTTGTTTCTTTTTTTCAGAGCACAGTTTATGGGGTCTTTGATCTGTTCATGCCTCACAAAGTTACACAGTGCCAATGCGGTTTGTAGGCACGTGCCGTGTGTCTGATAATTTACAATCTGACAGCACCACACTTTCTGAAACTCTTATTTCCTGTGAGTGTTAAAATTACATCTCAAACCACAGAATGTTTTAATGACTTCATGTCATCAGGAAAGGTAATAATACTTCAGAGCTCAGCTTCATCAGCTGAGCATGGTAGCTAAAGGTAGCAAGTAATTTACTACATGTGACCTACGTAGTCTTTTCACATTAGGAAAATCAAACCATTCTCTGAAGTGCTCATCTTACCAGTCTACTGGAATGTTAAATTACTGACTGCAAAGGAAATGATGTTTCACTTAAGTTTGGAGTTTTGCACAAGTGGAATGAATGGGCCAAGCTGTAAAAAGCCCCAAAGTAGATAAGAAAAAATTACTTGTGACACTTGCCAGAATAGAAAATACAATGTGTCTATACCACCTACAGCATGTGTAGTATGTTGCTAAATATAGGAAATATGGTAGAATGAAAGAGTACTTTCATAATTGTCCTTCACGTCTATGAGGGGTCCTTTGCTTATCAGCTTTCCACCTTCATGTCATACCCTAGTGGATAGAACAAGATATTCCCTGATGTGATTCTGCTGTTCTGGCTCCCATGCTTACTCCTAAGGCTAGGAGAATCATATCTCCTCCAAGGTCTCTAGGCTGGAGCAAAGGTAAGCAGGAAAGATTAGTGACTGCTGAAATAAATGTCCACCTATTTAAATTCACAGAAGCAATAAATAGATGGTACCAGTTGGATCTTGCTCTCTAAACTGAAAATTACTTCATCTTTCCAGTTCTGGAATTTAGATGAAGTTAGGAAGTTACATAAACTTCTGGAGTAAAGCTGGTTTTGTTTGAGATAATTTCAGTTCATGTTCTGTAAAATTATTTTTCCATGAAAAAATTCTAGGGACTAGCTAAGACATGATGAAGTGGCTGTGCTAAAGGCTTGAAGTTTGACAACTGATCAGTGTTTTAACATAAAATATTTTGAAAAGTCTCCTAGTGAAATAGGAGAATTCTTTCAGACAACAACTAAGATTTTAATTTTATTTTTGCAGAGTTTAAAGTTTAATGACAGATCACAATCAGCTTGTTAAGAAGTCTCAGCCTCTTGCAAAAATCTTTGCCACTTTGCACGGTGAAGAATTTATGATTTTTCTCTGCCTAATGGAGCAATGAAATTAAATGGAAAATTTTATTTTTCCTTGTCTTCCTAAGTTTATAGCTGTTTGGAACTGCAGTGTCCAGATCTGTCATTCATCTAGTTAAATGGAAGGTTGGCTATTACACATACAAAATTCAGTTCATGTCTGTCTGAGTGATATGGGAAAGGTATAATTGCAATAAATTTAACAATCAATGGTTTGTACCTATATACGCACAGTCATCAGGCCACATTGTGTATGGACAAACACTCTCCTACAATTATGCCCATATTTAATACCTGGAAAGTGGAATACTTGAAATTTGCCATTGTATTACTGTATAACATCTGTAATACCTATAATTAGGACTGTACAGGCTAAATACAGGGAAGACAAAATTGTTTATAGTGTGTAGATTGCAGAAAAGAAGCATGGAGTTAAAAAAGGGAATTAGTAACTGAAGAGATTCTTAATGGTGTGAATCCTGGAGTGAAAAATTTCAAAAGAAAAATGTTTCAAATACCTAGCAATTAATTTGTTTGACAAATCACAGACAGAATCTAGGAATAATTTAGATTGGAAGGGATCTTTGGAAGTCATCTAGGCTGATTCCCTACTCAAAACATGTTTCTCAGGGCTTTACCCAATCCAGTTTTGAATATCTGAGGGCCCTCTTCAACAGCTTAGCCCCTCCTGCATTGTGAAAAAAAAAAAAATCAGTTTGAACTTTCTTTGCTGCCGACCATTAACTCTTGTCCTTCTACTCTCCACCTGAGATGCTGCTTCATCTTCTCCACCATGATACAGCTGAAATCAGGAATTAAATCTTTCTCTAAGCTTTCTCTTCTGCAAGCTGAATAAATTTACTTTCCTTGGCTTCCCTTTGTACATCATGCTCTGTTATTCTTTCTTGCACTGGGGGATGTAACTGGACACAATATAGAGGAATAATCACTCCCCTCAAGCTGCTGGTTGTGTTGCTTCCTAGTATGTCATAAGCCTTCACTGCTACAAGGCAATACCTGAACCTAAACCTTTTTTATCTGAGCAATGGTGATCAATTGCCATTTATCTAGATGTGATAAAAAATGGCAAGGTAAGTGACAGTAACTTGACCCTGTTCTGCTTCACTTATCAAGCATAGGATTTTAGTTAGTAGTGGAAATTAATCCCATAATTTTTACTGCAGAAGACCTGAGTGTTTTTAGTACCCCATCATTAAATATTGAAATATCTATTGGTAATAGGTAGTTCATAATTCTGTTTTATGGTTATAAAGTCAATTGTTCACATTCTGTGAAAAAAATCTAGCTCCAAGTATGAATCTTCCCTGAACAGCAAGCATATAAAACTCCAGCTATTTTTACTGGAAATACTAGACAGCATGGTTGGATTGGTTTTGGAATGCTAGTTGAAATTACCACTGCTTAAAAGTAAACAAACACCCAGCAGTCTGGGACAAAGGAAGCAATAAAAATACTAATTTTTCAATGTATTTTTTAGTAACATTTATTATGGATTTGAATTAAAATATATTTTAGCATAGGCATTAATTGAGCATACTGGCAACATGCACTGATGTTCTTTTCTGTCAGCTTTGGGTTATGAATGCATTTTAACATTTAACTTCACTGCATGCAAAATCCAGAAATGAAAAGTGTGCATAAAAATATACAGGGCATTACTTATTTATATGTAAAACCTTTATTCTATTTTGTTATTTTAGATTAAATCCCGTTTCAATTCTATTCTCTCAGGGAAGCACTAACAGTTTGAGCTCAGCGTGAAAGCCATCAAACACTTGAGCTGAAATTTAGATTGGGCAATTTTGCCTGGTGAAGTAGAAAAGGACATGTGGAATGGCAGAGAACAGAATGGCTTATGGAAAGGCAGATGTTTTAATAACTTGTTGTCTAGTGGGAGCCTCAAATATCTAAATTTAAACACTGCAATATATTAAAGTGCATTGCTGTCAGGGAGGGCATACTCCTTTACCTTATGAATCAGGGAAAATGTGCATATTTATCGTGTGTGCAGACTTTATAAAACAGGTATTTTATGACTGAAATTAGAATTAACTGGAAGATTATCTCAGACCGCAAAATTTTGCTCAAGTCTGCATTGCAAAATGCATCAGGTCAGAGCCTGGGTAATATTCAGTCTTGAGTTTTGACTTGAACCTGTCCTCCTGTGTGAGTGGACTAAATAGATACTTGAGATCTCCTGCCTACTTTTTTGTTTCAGCACATCAGTCTCCTGTTGATTTACACTAGGTTTAAAACGATATTTGTCCTTCAGCACATTGTTGGAAGAATGCAATGAATTTACCCAAAAAAATGTACAGAGAGAAGCTAGAAATTTCCTATGCTAAGTTCTCTATGGAAAAAATCTCTCAGGATGTCTGGTAATAGTAAATTACTCTAATTCACCCTAGCTGCATAATTTACAATCTTGCAGAATTAAGACGACTAGGGAAGAAAAATTTTATTAATAAGCTAGCTTCCCATATGTTCATGAACAACTGGGTCCTATTAAAGAATAATGAAGGCCCTGTCACCTGACTTTTGGAGATATTACACCAATATTTATAGACTGTTTTGAGACACAGAACCCCTAATTGACGTTGCCTTTCACACTTGTCACCTTGTATGCTGTCCCACTTCTCTAGAGGTATCAGGCTATATTTTACTTATAGCTATTGAAAATATTTCAGGTATACCACGAAGAAATATTAAATAAAAGCTATTTAAAAATATATATTTAGTGTTGAGTGTTTAATTTATGGTCTATTAGATGTGTATACATTAAATAAAAAGACATGGAAACATTTCTACAGGCTATATTGGAGTGAATTTAAAAGTCATAAATTTCTCTTTGAACGGGTATTTACTTGACAGTAATTATGGGACACATGCAATAAAAATCTGCATAAATGAAAATGAAATAAAGCCTTGCAAACTTTATGTCTCTGATAATTTTCAGTGGTATGTTTAATTCTGTTTTAGGGAGTGGATTTCCAGTTAGGGTTAGCAGGGCCTGTTGTTTAAAGAAGAAATAAAGACTGACTGTGTAAGCTTAATGGAATATTCTCACACAGAGATAGCACTTTTGGATCAGGAATTCCTTAAGCTAGATATTATTACAGACTAAAAATAAATTAATGCAGAAATTTTTTTTCCCTTTTCTTTTTAATTTTAATTTTCCCCCCATTTTTTTTTAACTAGGTCTCTGGTGTGCCATGCTAGGTGGATTTCAGGTCTGGCCATTTGTGTTCTTATAACCCAGTGTTAGCAGATACAGTGTAAGAGCTTACACAGGAATCACTTCAGAAGCACAAAAAAGCAGCACTGAGCCGAAGCGAAGACAAGATGACAAAACCATAGAGGCTGAAAACAGGTGGGAAACAGAATTTGTGACCAGGTTGTACAATCTATCAGAGACAATCCTTGAGGATTTATCTGCTTCTATTAGTAAGAAATAGTGAAAGTAGAAACTGTGTATTATGAATAGACCCATCTTATGCCTTCTTATGTTCAAAAGGACAGAGGTAAAAAGGCTCTTAATGTTTCTGCACAATCTTTCTGTAAACAGATCCCTATCACTTTGTGCTGCATTGCCTTCAACTGAGAAAGCAGACTTGAGCTGCTGCATGCTGCTGAACAGCACAGACTGCAGCCAAAAAAAAAAAAAAAAGCTGCATCTCAAAGCTTCACTTCTTCTAACCCTCCTTTGTTGGATGTGAGTCAATCGGGCAAGATTACATCCAATCCTCTTGTTTCAGGAAAAAGACTGCTGATCAATTAATAACAAATTGAAGGAAGGAAATGTGTGACAGGTATTCTGCAATAATAAAAACCATAATTACAAGCACCTTAGTCAAACTAGCTCTGAAACAGGATTGCATTTGGGAGCTGCTTGAATAACATTTGCCCCACTTATCCTCCATTTCAATTTAATATTCCTAGTGCTAGTGTTGCCTATATCATCAATGTCAAAAACTAAAAAGTCTTATCTTCAACTTTCATTCCAATGCTTCAAAAGAGCTTTGAATTTGCATCTTACTCTAGGGAAGATGTAGTTTAAAAACATTTTTGCCCAGCTTGCTCCATTAATTTCTGAGGAAAATGCACCTACTGCTGTGAATATGACAGTTCTCAACCTTGGTGTTTTTACAGGATGTCCCTCCCTAGGGAACAACCAACACCATTCTGACTTACCCTGCTGGAACTGCACCTCCTGCTGGGTAATCAGCTACTGCAGCACTAAGGGAGAGACCTCAGTATGATTAACTGGATGCCCCTCGTGAATGCTAAGGAAAAAGAGAACTGCAAGTTTTCTAGGGGGAAAAAGTGCTTTTAGTAATCATCTGTTCTCAGTTCAAGCAGCTAATTTACAGTTGCATAGAGTTGCTCAATTACTAGCAGCACTTAGTATTTTATACATCTCAGTAAGCTTTAACTTAATATTCATCAATCTGTGAAATATATTTTTCTCCCAATTATTTCTGTGAGTCAAAAACAAAATTAATTTTGCAATTATTATCTGACTCAGGTAAGGCTGATTTTATATTACTCTAGGCCAAAGCCACTGACAAGGGCACAAAAAGGATTATTTTTCAGCAGTTTCCAGCTTAGCTAAATCAGCAGGTAATGTCATCTATGATGCACAGTGATCCTGACCTAAAGCCCTCCTCATTGTTAATGTTTCTCACATCTCAAATATGCCTCAATGGCAGAAAAATATTATATAGACGTCTTTGAGCATCAAGAAAAATTAATATTTTAGAATTCTTTGGATTTTATGCTGTTATTTTATTTTAGTTGTCTCCCATCCCAAATTGCACTATCACATGAACACAATATATTTTATATAGTCAGTGCTGGTAATTTGGTGTATGGCTTTATTATAAGCAGACCATAAAATAAAGATGCCTGTACTCCTATTAAAAAAAAAAAAAACAAAATCAAAACCAAAGCACAAACCCCAGATGCGAAACACACAAAAGAAAACTAGTTTCTCCGCCAAAGAGCAAATAAAGCAAAAAAGTTCATTGTTATTGACTGTTATTCACAACAAAAGCAGTTTGTCTTCATCAGCAACAGAAAAGCATGTGGACTTTCAACTCAAAATATCATTTATAGCTGAATTTATTGTTTGAATTTTTAAACCATGACATTTGAAGTAAATAGTTCTTGCCTTTAAGAGATTTTTATACATTAGTTAAAAGAAAATCTAATTTTCTTTTCAGAAGTGTTAATCAATCATTTAGAAACTGTTCTATCATTTTTGTACTTAAATATGTATGTCAGTAATAGGATACCAGTGGCATGTAGGACAGACAGTCTCCATTTTGGCAAGTGTCCTCTTCAACCAAAGGCGTAATTTTAAATTTTCACTTTGATTCTGCTAATTATATTGATTATCATCAAAACCATCTGACAAACAGTAATGAACCTTACAAGTGTTTATCAGTCAGTAAAGAGCTATCATTCTGTTTTGAACCTGGGGAAGATAAGATACAGAGAAGGGTAAATAAATTTATAGAATAATCTATATCAGAGCTAAGGCCAAAAAACCAAACATTTTGTGATTCTGCTGGATGATTACTCTAATAAATGGGATATAACCAAAGATTGTTAGTGTTACGGCATTTGAAAGTTACTGGATTACTCCTTAAATGTAGTTATTTATTGCAAAAAAAGCTTTAGGTCTCAGTAGGAGGCTTAATGTACTATGAAGATACCATTTTGTTCTTAAAAATCCTGTTTAAAGTATTTATTTTCCACATTCTATGATATACATGGCAAACTTTGGCAATAGCTAGTTTGCAACTGTCTGAGGCCACTTCCTATCACAGTGACCAATATCTTGCCATCTTGCTATCTGAACCAACCTTGAACTTTGCCATCTGACTCTGACTTGCCTTGACCAGAATACTTGATTTTTTTCTTTGAACTTTCCACATTCCCAGAGCTCTCCCTTCATCTGTTGCTTGGTAGTCAATCTATCACCTTCTAGACATTAAGTAGATACAGAAGGAAGGCAGAGAACAGGACATGATATGCCATTTCCTAGTTCCTTTACAGCTGCTGAGCAGAAGTCAGACTCTGATGCCTTGCCTGCTTTTGGAGCTCAGGAACATCGGATACTTTGATACATAACCATGCAGTCTGACTTAAATTGCTTGTGCAATTCTGTGTCATTTATACAATGCAATGCAATAATAAAATGATCAGTGTAGTGTTTGCTACTTGTTACACGCAAACACATCCAGAGAGATGCCACATACATGTTGGTACAGATTCTCTGGACTGTGACAACACTAGTACTAGGTCTCATCTTCTGATGTCTGATTATTATAAACTATTTTATAAATAGTTTTTATGTGAATTATTAAAAAGCCCTCTGAAATCATGTCTGACCCTGCTTTGATCTGAAGGTTGGAGTAAGGACTCCCAACATCCCTTTCCACATTAATTATCCTATAATTTAAAAAAACCAATGTTTTTCTCTTCAGAACCAAGTGCAGACCAATGCAGATGGTCACTTCTTTCTTTTGCACGGTGAACATCTCCACATTTCATAGGAGTACTACTTCTTTTTACTCTACATACTTCGGATATGTCTTCCACCAAATGAAAGAAATTTTTATTTTTCTCTTGCTTTCTCCTTCTTCATTTTCCCCTTGTGTCTTATTTTTCATATGATATTTCTCATCTGTCTGTTCTAAATTCTCAGTTCTTCTCCAGCTGCAGTCCGCCATTTGCTGAGTAACTTCAGTCAATCAAAACTCGATTACTAAGACCTGTTTCATCATACCATCCAAGTCACAATTCCTTATTTCTGGTGTTCACAAAACATTCAGTTTTGGTTTTTAGTTTTTATCTTATTTACACCTTTCATCATCTCTTTGATAATTTTAATTTAACGATTTGTATCTTTGCTTCCCCCGAACTCCCAATATGAAACAATCTCATGGAAAAGCCCGTGCTGTTGTTGCTCTGTAGTACATAAAGAGTTGTACCAAACCCACTTATTGTTATGTTTGTGGAAAATTACCAGAAGATAACGAGCAAGGTGGTTACTGGCCACATTCTGTTTGAATAATAAAAATAAGGTGTTATTTTAATTAGGTTTTCTCTCTGCTCTGTTCACTGCCTCTGCCTGTCAGATGTGGTGTTAGGATGTGTGTTAAGCTTTCTGGTACATGGTCTGTCTTCGATTTTGTAGAATTCACACCACAAAAGAGCTCTGAAACTTGCAGTGATCACTAAAAATGACTGCATTACAAAAACCAACCATAATAGCATGGTTTACAAGGTAAGGAGAGATACAGAAGGGCTACCGAACAACACAGCAATTATTAGTCCTTGGAGACAAAACTGATATCTGTCAATACAGGTAATTATTTTTCAATTATGCTGGTCATTATAAAGAAGTCAGTTTAAAAAAAAATCCTACCAAAAGAAAAAAAGTAAATAAAATAATAAAAACAGTGACAGCACAGTGAAATTAATGTATTTCTTAGTCATAGATAAACTTATACCATCAAAGGAGTGTATCGTAAAAGGTACTGTCATATTACATTAGATTCATAAATACATTTAAAGGAAATTCTTTAAAGCTCATGTATTTGATGCTTTTTGTCAACCGAATTAATAAAAAATCTGGGCCCATGTCACGATGGAAATTAAATGTTTGCTTACTCCTCCTGCTAGATCTAGAAACATAAGATATGCTGCCACTGTCAGTCATTTCTGGGTCAGCCAAAAGCCAGCTGACCCGCTCTGAGAGTGCCAGTCATTTTTAAAAAGTGTTTATTGATATTGAATGGATTATAAAAAGCATCAGTGAGTAAGGATAAACATATGCAAATAAAGTTATGGGTTGAGATGAAAATATTTTGATTAGGTTGGACATAGTGGTCTCTGTAGCCTTGCATCATGATATTGTTTTGTCATTAAGGTGATTATCCACCTGTGAAAATGGTGAGTCACTTTAAATTAGAAATACATTTAGCATTTACTCCTTTGTAAACTGTTTTCATTCTCACAGCAACTTCTGAATGGGACTGCAGGTTTGTTTTGGTTTCTGACTCATTGATTAAATCATTAAACAACAGCACTGTACTACATAGCATTTAGCATCTCAAGCAGGACTGTGAACACAGATTGCTGCAAGTCAGCTTTCTTCAAAAGAAAAGGAAGGCCCTTCTCCTGACTGATAGGAGGCACAGTAGGGCTGTGCCTCCCACGTCTACACTACAGCTCTAAAGTCACCTGTTGATCTTAGGCTCAGGGCTATCTGATGGCATCATTCCTTCACGTTCATAAGCTCTATACACTGCTTTGCACTGAAGGTAAAGCAGCAAGGGCTGTGTAAATGGAGAGCAGGTGTTGGTAGTGTTCTGAAGCTATGTCTGCACTTGCAGCACAGACACCGAGTTAAAATAAGGTCCAAAATGGAAGAGCAGATGAGCTCATGTAAGTCATTAAAGGAAGCAAAAAATAGTAAGGCAAATGCAGAAAACATTCAGAGGTAGTAGAATAAATTGATAAGATTTATAAAATGCTGTGGACTATGTGATAATTTTTTGGGGTTTTTTTTTGCAACAGACATAGCAATAATAGGCAATTAGATTGTTATATAGTCACACTTTATCATTTTTAGACTGTAAAAGGGGTGGGCAAGGGGGAGGGAGAAATTAAAATCCTTGAATTTCATATCACATACGTTCATAAATTACTGACAAAAAAAATTAAAAGAAGTTCAGTGAAGTACCAGAAATGGTGCAGATGGTGCCCCACATCAGGCAGGATCAGTTATGGCTTAAGCTGATTTTAATGCCCAGTTGGAAATAAGCTTTGATGTGGAAGAAAAGTTCATGGATTGACTCAGAATAGTTTAAGAAAGTGACTAGTGAAGGCTAGATCTGTGCAGATGTTTTCACACTTTAAGCAGCCCTAACAAAATGTGAACTTCTTGCTAATTCTGATATGAAATATCTAGGATCTCACTTGAACACACTGCAGAAGTAAAAAGTGTTTTCCCTGGTGTGGAGAGAGAAGCAAAACACCAAAGAATCTTAAGCTAGGTGCCACAGCTGAAAACCAAGTCTTCTAATTTTAACAAGTTCCTAAAAATAAGATTTTAATAATTTAACTCAAAGAAATGCAATAGCTCATCTCTGCTCAAGTAATGCATTTGACTGAACAAGAGTTTGGAAAAATTACAGGCTTGTCTGTTGCACCTGTTTATGGAGCATATGCAGGTGATTTAAAGAAGGAAAGAAAACATTTCCAGTGACACATTTTAAGAAAAACAAGAAATAAACTATGAGAGTGTTTAAAAAAGTTGCATACAGAGCAAAAAACCCCCAAACCTCTAGGGTCATAAAAATATCTTAGCACTATCGTGTTGTATTACTATTAGTTGTATTTTCCTAAATAAATAGCAAATACTTTGGCAAAAATACAAGCCAAATCAAAACAAACCAATATAAAAATGTGTGCTGTTAATTTATAAAACAGTAATATAATTGTTGACATTAACTGTTTAATTATAGATAATGTCAACAATTATATTACTGTTTTATTGTTTATAGTTTCTTCAACTTTTCCAGTGGTTCTGGAAAAATATGGCATAACTACTGCTTAATTGTACTCTGCTCAAAGGAAAAATGCTTCTTATGAAATCAGGGTTTGTTAAGGAATACAACACACCCATAAGTAATTTCATGGATTTTCTCTCAAATCAAGATAATAACAACTCAAATACCCCACATTGTATCAGAAAATTAAAAGCTATTAGTATGCCTTCTACAAAAAGAAATATACATGTATTTCGAACTTGTAGTGCTAAAATATGTTTAAATTCCATATATGCATCCAAGGGTTGAAAATAGACTATTCAATGAGAGGTTTTTTTCCACAACAAATAAATCTGTGGGGAAAAAGCCCAACAACTATTCTGAAATAAAAAAAACACCAAACAAAAGAGAGGATGAAAATACAGTTTTGCCCTTGATGTTTCTAGTTGGTCAGTCCCTTGATGACTGTATCTATTCTTCTGAAGAGATGCTTACTGAGTTGGTGAAAATGCTTTAGCATTTAAGCATTTTGTTTCCATCCGGCTAAATCAGGGAAAATTAAATTAGGTTTGGTGCTAGCAATTATTCCTTCCTATCTATGATATTGCCATGTATGGTTTTATTGTAAACACACCTGGAAAATGTATCCAAATTAGCATCCTAAGGAGCACGTGGCTATCACCCATATTGGGGTTTTTTTACAGTACCATTTTTTGTGGTACATCATGCTGCTGCGTACCTATTCAGGACTTTGTACTGAATGATAAAAACCACGACAATGACTATAAATTCACATGGCATGCAAAGGATAAGGAAGCAAATGTACGTTGGCTGCTTAACATACCCAAGAAAAGGGTAGGCATATGGTAGCAAAGCAATAGGTGGTTTCAGAAAGAGAGTATTTCAGGCAGAAGAAATTACTTATGCTGGGAGGTTAAGGAAGTGACTATAGCGATGTTAGAACTGTGGAAATATTAAATATGAATGAAATGCAGAAATAGCTTAAGGAAAGGTAGTAACAGGCTAGAAGCAAAGGATGTGACAGAAAAGAGCTCTGGGAATGAAGAACAACGGTAATAAAAGAGACAAAGAGGTAAACTGACAGAGAGGAACATTTAAGATTTGTAAATGAGCTCTGCCAAAAGAGAAAAGGAATGATCACTGGAATGGAGTCAGTGAGTGACAGGCAGAAGAGAAAACTTTGTGGAAGGGGCAGTATAGAAATCTACAACAGAAGAGGTTTAAAGGATTCTAGAATCAAAACCTTTTTGTTGCCTCTACTCAAGATAATGCATTTTAGAAAATTAAGAAAAAAAGATGCAAAATAGGGAAAAGAACTGAGTCAGAAGAAATGAAGGACATGGAATTAAATCAGAACATTACATCAATGTTTACAGTAATTTCCTCCTGTCAAAACAAGAATTTGGATGCCTGAGGAAGAAGTATGCAGTTATAAAAGTTGGCTTGATCCTGTAGAAGGTAAAATGACAATAATATTGACAAAAATTGCTCTCATTTTCCAGGACAGTAGAAACACAAAACCAAGCTGTGTGCTGAAAGACATAGGATTTTCTCCAGAGGAAAAAAAATATGGGCCATGTCCTGTGCTGAAATCAAGACTGAAAAGGTGAAATTGGACCACCACCTGGAAGTCCTGGTTTGGTCCACTGAAAGACTCTTAGCAGCCTCAGGCATTTATTTCTTATACTGGCCCTCCCCACCATGATACATTAATTAAAAAGCTGAGCTACAAAACCCCACCCTATGACCCTCCTACCTAATGAAGAAGTCCATAATGTTCCTATATTAAATGTCCTTATTTTCGAAAAACAAATAACTGTACAACTGATGTACAGAGGGATTCCATCAGACTTTTTTCCTACACTATTGGAGTACTTATGTGAGGATGAGACCATTTTCTTATGCAGTAAATAGCATACCTTTTATCATTTTTCTTCAGGGTGGAAAATTTTGATTTTACTGTTTTATATTAGTCTTGCATTTTTGGACAATTACAACCATAAACTATCTTAAACCTATGTTATAGTGTATTTAAGTTCAATCACCATGAGACCAGAAAGCTGAGTAAAATGTTTAAAATAGGTAATTGAAAAGGACTTGTTTTTCTGAGTGAGTTTAAGTAGTCTAAATAGTCATTACAGTCTGACTGTGATATGTTCTTTCCTCTATACTTGCTGCAGCATTTCTTGTATTATTATAATGGTTTCTAGAGCAATAAATTACAGACACAGAACCAACTGCTGAAAAGTGTAGGCGGCTCACACAGCATGATGCAAATCACACTGTTGGATACTCTTCCTTTGTAACAACAATTCCACTAGAGCACACGTGATTCTGCCCACCATAATACAATTTCTCTACACAGCACAGCTTCTGTTGGAGCAATGGAAATGGAATTTTCCATTGCCAAGTCCTTAACTCTGCAAAAGTTGTTTTGGTGCTTGAACTTTGCATGCCTATGTAGTATTCTAGTAAGTGCATGTACATAAACAAAGCAAATACATAGTCAAGACCAGTTAACCAGAGATATGGTCACCTGAGAGCTACTTACCAGATTATGATAAATAAATCAGTGATTTTTCAGCCTAATTCCTTGTCAAGTGATCAAAATAACACAAACCCCCTCCCAGTAAGCAAAACTTAGCAAGCAGAAGACATAGTCCAGGTCATTGAATGAAGTAAGGGATAGCAGTAAATGGTTTTCCCCTAAACTAGATTTCTTTAAATTTTGAGAAATTATTGATCCCAAAATGCTGCTCTGCCTATTCAAGCAAGCTAGATCTTCATATTTGTAAGTTATTATGCACTAAGTATATTTGCACCTTCATTTGATCCAAATGTAATAAAATATAAAAGGTAAAGATATCCTTTTACAAATGTCATTTAACTATAATAAAAAACACACTTAGAAATTGGGAGTCAGAATTAATTTTTGCACTACTCAAAGATGATATTTCTAGGATTCATATGAAATAGAATTAGAGATGTGACAAAAACAAATGATAAATACCATGCAAAATTTGGCAGCTACAGACTGATTTTGAAAAAAAAAAAGTCAAACTGGCTTCACTAGTTCATCTGGAAAAGATTTTTATTTGAGAATATATGGCTTGCAACAGTCCACAAAGCACTAGAGAAGGCGACATTCATAACATCCATTTAAACAGGAGAGGCACATGTAACAACATGTGGATGTTGTTACATCAGGATGTGGGAGAAATCACAGATCAATAGGTAGAAAGGGACATGGAATGTTTATTGTCCATGTTCCTGCACTATTTGACGCCAAGTTGCACCTAGTACAGTGCACAGGTGGTTTTCTGAGATAATAACCAGAATTCTAGTATTCACAATTCTTTTTATGAAACCAAATCCTTTTCTCCTCCCATTCTTCAGAAATCACTTGACAGTTTATGCTTCTGAGTTTAGGTTTTTTGGTGGTGGTTATTTATTAAATTTTGAGCATTATATGTAAGGACCCTATTCCCATCCATCAATGATTCATCAATTTAGATTGAATACCAGGAAAAAACAGTTGAAAATGTGGCTTTGTGACATATTCTTGTTATTTTCTTTTTTTTTTTTGCTGACAGAATGATAAGACTTTGCAATAACACTAGTAACATTTCTATTCATCACTGAAGTGATTTAGATCTTAGCAACTCCATAGTGCTGTAGCGGAAGTATCTTCCACAGCATCTACAAATAGTTCATCACTGCGCTGGTGGAGGAAAGGGAGATATTTTAAAAAGAAAAATGGGGCAAAAGATACAGTAATGCATATTCTGGTAAAGACTACAGGGTGAGCCATCTACATGTTATTTTCAGTCATTCAGCAGATAGCCTGGTCCTGATCTTTTCTAAGTGCTAATTTTATCCAGTATCATTGCATGTTAGGTTGCCCTGTTTACTGATCTACTGATTTACATAGCTGCCATATTCTTTTTCTTTTTAGTAGACACTCCTGAAAGATACAAATATCCTCTAAAAACGTTTGGTGCATCTTTCTTTGCACCTGCTTTCTGAAACTTCTGCATTACCTTCGGAGGCTTACTCTTTACCACAGTGAAGATACTTGTTAAAACTGTCAAGAATAGAAGTGTCAAGATTATATTCTAAATTGATTACACTTATGACATATAAATGCTTTTTTGTATGTTTGCTGGTTATTTTTTCATCTGACTTGGAAATTATCATGCAGTTCACCTTATCTTCTGTTAAGGACTTTGATGCAAAGCCGTAAATATACCTAAAAGAATTTATTTTCATAAGGAAATAATACATTTCTAAAACGGACTTCATAGTAATATTAAGCAATAGCTAGATATGTTGTGACTTGATATGCAATGCCCAACACCTTGATGTATTTCAGCTTAAGTTTAGCTCGCTTTTGTAATACTATGTAGAACAGACATTTGAGATGCAGGAAAAAATTCACAGAAACATCTTGAAAAACCCTTCAAAGTGTAATTTTGTGGAATCATGTCCTTACAATTTATAACATGTGAAGAATATAAATTTAATCATTATCTACAACTGGTTTGTGTTATCAGAAAAAATTTAAAATAATCCTTAAAATTACAGGTTTTACTAAAGGTTCTGAAAGCTAAAAATCTTCATCTGTGTCTAAGGAACATGCATATGAGCAATTGTCATCTTTGCATTTCTTCAGTACTCATCCTGCTGTGGATCTCACAGTATAATATATGGCAGGCTGCAGATAATTCAGTTTATGCTGGTTGCTAACAGATTTAAAAGGTTGGTGTATCATCTATCGACCAGAAGGATATAAGAAACCTTTGTTTTAACTTCAGCTTTTGCCGGGCTTAAGAAAAGTCTTAAAAATATCTTCAGAGTTTTAATTTGCCACTGATAAATTTGGGGCATGGGATGGGGATTGAGGAAGGGAAGAGGCACTTCGTGGAGACTTTCCCATTGCAGTGCGAGCAGTGTACACTGTCACACAATAGCACACCTGCACAGTATAACAGAAACTGCTGCTGCCTACCACTCAACACTCCGGTGACAAAAGAAGCAAAGCAGCCACTCTCCTGGGTTAGCTATTCTCGTTTCAAAGCCACAACAGACAACTGATGAGGCTTGATGCATTAACTCTACCCTTGTGCTGATTCTAAGTGTCAGAATGCTGGAAGCATAAACAATGAAAAAGAAATAAAAATAGATATCTATGTAAACACAATTAATTTTTGAATGCCAAAAGCAAATAAAATTGTAGATAAATCTCTATTATTATGAATAACTCCTACAGATATTTTCTTATGATTTTTTGATTTGGATAAGACAAAAATGCCCGTCTGTATTTGAAAATGAATCTTTTCTAAATAAGAAAGAGAAAGGTAATTAACAAATTAAAGTGAGAATAACCACGAAAATTTAAAGGGCCATGCTGAATGCATCTTATTGTCACAAAGGCCTTTAACAATGTTCTATTATTTTCTGGAATCCTTGAAAAAAGCAGTACTGCAATTTAGAGATGATGAATTTTGACAAATTTATTTAAAGGGGGAAAGTAGAACTGCTTGGTTCTTTGCCATCACAAATTAAGATAATGACAAGATACTTAAATACTAAAAATAATTACTTTGTTTAAATAAGAAAATTATGGAAATATTACCAAAATATTACCAAAACCACGGGAGACTAAACTGTGAAGACCCAGTATTATTTATAAATGAGAAATGTTTACATTTGTGAAACATTGATTCCTACATACAGGTTTGTCCTCTCTCAATCATCCAACACCTAGCAACAATAAAAATAATTTTTAAAGGAAAATACAGCTGCAGATCTTTTTATTTTTGTTATTATTTTGAAATATTAATGTTAATTAATTTACATACTATAACTCAAATAAAAAATAAATTTCTGGGACAATAATACAGTAGCTGCCAGTGCTGCAGAAAGAGGAAAACCAAAGAAACAGAATTTAAAATGGTGCAATTTCAATTTTCCATTTGCTCTGAGGAATCTATGCAATTGCTACAAAAAATATTAGAAAGACAGGAGGTGAGATGTTGAGTTCCAGATGGAAATTCACAAGAAAATATTTAGGAGTGCTCAGCACTGACGTACAACAATCTAGAAACGGATTAACTCACTGAGACCATATGGGCAGAAAATAACTTGAGTTCTGTACGCCAACATGAATGTAGTTGGGTGACAAGAGAAACAGAAGGGCGAAGAACTACTGAAAATAACTATGACAGAGAGGTCTATAAAGCATGAGAATGACAAAAGGTCATTGTCATGAAAATGAAGCCAGTAAGATTTTGCAATCCCTATAGAAGGTATGTTTGCCTGCCACAAGACCTGGGAAAATTTCCTGCAGTGGACAGAGTTCTCACTACTAGAGATGAAAAATCTTTCTTATATTCTCACAATGATCATTGATCAACAAAATAGCCAGAAGAGACTAAAAAGCTGAAAGTTAAGTAATGTCTAGTTAACATTTAGAGAACTGGTGTGCAGTGTGGAATTCAGACCTCCTTAAAAGAAAGCTTCTGATGCAGGATGTTGAGGTTTGGTTCTTAAAGTACAAGACAAATAGACTGAGCTGGGGGTCACTTAGGGGTCTATGTGCAGGTATTTACAGATAGAGAATGGGCAATACCTAAGACAAGCTGAAATGTTGGAAGCCTAAAATCTCAGAGCATAGGAATATAATGAGGCTCCTCCTTCAGCTTGGCATCTTATCTCTGGGAACATCTTTAAAACTTGAGGCTATAAGCCACTTTTTTCCCCCCCAAATTAAGGAAGAGGACAGTCTACTTTTTTTTTCCCTTTGCAGCACTATTTCAGGACGATACAATTCTCTTCTGTTTAATGCATGTTCTGTTAAGAAAAAAGTGTGTCTGTTTATTCTGGGGAATTGCCCTGGGGAGAGGGAGGAAGCAGGGAATGCAGAGGTGCTGACATTTAGTACTTTAACGTGGTTATTTCATAGAAAAAAAGAGTGGTAAATGCTAAGCCTATTTTATTTTTCTAGCAATACTGTTTTTTGTTTTGAGGCTGGAAATTTAATGTTGGTGGGTTTTTTCCATTTTGCTGGCCCATGGAATCTTGAATTCTATTCTGCACAGCACATAATTTTAGGAGGAGATGAAGAATTTCTAATTACACATCCCAATCCAGAAATAGCATGTAGCATCTAGTATCTCCAGTATTCTTTGAGAAGGCAGATGTAATCAAATAAGCTTTGCTGGACTGATTACCTTCTTGGCCTTAGACAAAACCACATGATCCCTAAGAATACCTAGGAATTAGCAAGACATAGCAGTACTCAGTTGCCAGAATCAAGACATTTTTTTCATGCAAAGAAATGTAGGCTTGTTGTTATTTTATGTCAAAAACCGAGGGTATTTGGAGTTAAGGCCCCTCCAGAGTCAGGCAATAACCAAGAGAGGAATTTCTGAAATAGATATTGTGCATAGAAGCCTAAATTTTTCCTAAGGAATATTTTGGGTCCCTTTTTCTGGACCTTGGTCTAACACTTTAACATGCTATAGTTTGAGAAATATGTTTCAGAAGTATTAGACAAAATTACGTATTCACCTATTTCTGTTACATCCAGCTAAAATAGCAATCATGCCTGTAAAAGGGCGCAGATTAAGCATGCTTAAATTTCTGAGATTGCAATGTTACCGGGTACTAAGCAACAGGCACCCAAAAACTTGCAATCTCATTTGTTTAAGAAACAGATACTTCCATGAACAGCACCTTTATAAAAGGATATATGTCATTTCATTCTAACTGTCTAAGGAATTTCAATTATAGTCAAATTAATTTTACTCCTTCTACAGAACTGGGATGTAATTTTGGATCTCTCCCCACTACTCAAACATCTATTTTCAGGGGACTTTCAAGAAAATTACTCCAGATTCCTATTCCTCTCCTTTATTTGTCTAGAACTGATCAACAGTTTTGATGTATTCAAAGCGTGATGTAAAAAGCTGATATAAAAGCAAAAGTTATTTAATATCATTTATTCGAGGAAACCTTGTGAGCTTTTTAATCCATAAAGTGGCAGCACGTTGTCCACAATCTTACTTTGTTTTGTGTGTGTCTCCAGTGCGTATCAATTAACAGTTCACTGTTAACAGAAGTGTGAAAACACACAAAGCAAAGATAATTTCAGGTGACAGATCTGTCGCTTCAGGGCTGTGCATGAAAAATTTAACAATTCTTAGGTAAGCATTTATCCTAAAAAGCATTTTCCTGTGTAAAGGCTATGCCTTAAAAGGAATTTTAAATTCATACCATGCTTGCATTTTATAACCCTAATCACTTTATATTTGAGACCACTCATCATTCTTATTTGCACCTAAAGTTTGCATCTTCTTAAACATATCATAAAATGTTCCATATTTATATTATTTCTCTTTTGCATTAAATATTTCCATTACTCACCTTAGCTCCAAAATATTTCATCTATTTTAAACTTTGAACCAGATTAAAAAATTCATATACAGTTAAGAAGAATAAACAGATATTCTGTTTCCTCTTGTTATTTTTACAACAGTATTTATTCTACTTCTGAAAATATCAAATTTCAGTTCACATTGTAATTGAAAACAAAATGTAAACAGAACTAGAAGACTGGTCCTTTAACCACACGTTTGCAAGGACATAGCCAGCCCATAGGATGGGTATCCTCTGGTAAATGGAACCTTAGTTTTTCAATTTGCTTTACTGATTACAGGGAACATATGCCTGGTGTGTTTCTTTCTACCAATTAGTTATCCATGCAAGGACCTTCCTTATGTCGCGGCTGCTTGATTTCCGTAAAGCCTTTGACAAGGGGTTTTCGTTGAAAGCCTTTTGGAAATCCATGTATACACTATTCACCAGATGATGCTTACCCAATCAAAAGACCTTTATCCACATACTTGGATTTTTTTAAATTTACATTTAATTAAAAAAAAATAGACTCGTCTAGCAAAAAAGGCTGTTCACTGATAAAATTACCATGCTTTGTAGTAATGATCCGTAAAATCTCTGTTTTAAATTTACAGGCGTCATATATCAAGAAAAAAGTATTTAGTTGCACTATCAGCTCTAATAGAGGTGTGAATTTAAAAATGACACCCAGGTCATTGTCTAGAAGTGGCTATAAGTAGCTTTTAAACTAATGCTAACTTTACTATAGTGTGGGAAATCTCATCATCATTTTGTTTAGGGAAGAATAAGCTTTTAGTATGCAAATTTGTAAGAAAAACATTTTGAAGAATTGCATCAGGTTAGAGATGTAAATGAGGCCTAAAATGTCTCATTAGGTTTTGAATTGCCCTTATCTTTTGTTGCCATTTTTTTCTTTTTGTTTTCTAAGCATTATGGATCTTGTGGGCTTTGGGGGGTAATTTTCTTGCTTGACTAAACAAGCAAGAGTTTTTCCAACAATGAATTATGAAATGCTTCTCCAAACTCAATTCTGCATGGAAATATATATTGAGTAGAATAGAATTTATTTATTGAGTATTTCTCAGGTTTGTTGCCTAGCATTTTTGATTGTATTTCAAATGACACAAGCAAATTCTGTAATACATTTGGTGCAATTAATAATTTATGTTTAAATTGAATCCAGATATCTGAAGCTTAATACAATGCAATATACATACAATTTATCTCTATTGAGAAAAAGACATCTGAAAATTTAGTATCTGAGACTTCCTCATTATGAAATGCTTGGTTGATAGGCAAACCATTTAAGCTCCTGTTTTAAACACAAAACCTTAAAAAGCTTGCAAAATATATCAGTTCACTCATAGTGTGCCTTATTGTACATAATCCTTTTCTCTGTTAACTTTTTACCAAAATAAAATATTTCATTGCCATGTCCTAATGTTGGTGTGAATGTACTTTGGTGTATTGCAAATTATTATGTTGACTTCTACTTTAATAACTTTTAATTTTGAGTAGTCTACACTATTTAAATTATATCCTGAGGTATTTATTACTTATCCTTATTACTCAAAATAGCTATGCTTAGGACAGTTTATAAACAGATTAAGGCATACAGACTTGTTTCCACAATTAATAATCTCTGAGACAAATTGAACTAAACAATCTGCTAGACCAATTGAACTACTTTGAACTAAATGTAGAATGATATCACAATAGGAAAGGGCTTATTATGTTTCTTATATTTTGTGCCTTAGGGTTCTATGAAATAGTGCTTACAAAATAGCTCCAGATACCTTAGATGACATAACCGCAACATGACAAATTACTTGTTGCATTTCTTTGCACCACCCATATTATTGCAACTAGCAGGAGAGCTTAAGACATTGCCTAAACTGAATTAGACTGAGTATTCTTTCAAATGAGAGCTTCATAAGCCAATTGCACAAAAACTCTGCCACTGCAGAGTTCCAATGGTTCTAAATAGTTGTAGCCTTGTATTTTTGTTTTTTATACACCTATGTGCATTTTCTACTGACATACATATACACACGCGTGTATCGAACACATGATGGAAAATTCATCTTTCCCAAATATTTAACTCACCCATCATCTTCTTAAACGAAATCAGTCCGTTCTGTGAGCAGTTCAGATGTTACATGTAAATATTATTTATTTAGATAGCACTGGCCAGCAATTTAGTATACAGGTTGGATTTTGGTGGCATTTTTTTCTTCTTTAGAGGTAATAATCCTGTTTCTTCAGCAAGCAGAAGCTTTCTCATTGATATAAGATACTTAGTGGATTTAATTTTCTCCCCTTTTTTCTTCTTCTCTTCATGTTTAGCAAATAACTTGGAGACTTAAATGAAAAATAGATATGAGAGATTACAGTAACTTCTATGACTCTGGCTAAGTGATAAGAAATTGATTCTTTTTTCTTTAGCTAATTGCCCACTTCAAGGAAAATTCTTATTCCCATGAAATCTTTGCCTTGGGACCATGGTATACTAGGAATCTAAGAAATGTACATACTTCTAAGTCAACTATGTTGAGAATATCTGAGTGATTTTTGAAGAGTAAAATCATATGATGGTATAAAATTTGCAGTTTATTGCCTGAAATATGCTGTACCACTCTTAGGTACTACATCTAGAGAGCCTGTGCTTGTTGCTTGGCTATAATGGAAAATTAAATTTTATGACTATATATTAATCCTTTAATGGTGTTGGAGGTATATCAGCTAATGTGAAAACAATCAATACATACTCTCTGAGCTAAAAGATGTAAAATTATGGCCCTGCACTTTCTAACATTTCCTTCTGTTCATAATCATATTGTATTGGAGAGCTGCGAAAAGAAAGAGGGAAATCTTGCAATGTATGTTTCAAAATGGTCCTTTGTAAACTTTTAAATACTATTTAAAAGAAATTCCTACATATCCCTTCTAATTTTTCAAGTCTCTCTCTGACCCTATTGTTGTGGAGGATGAGCAAGCAGCTGGATGGTGCTTAGTTGCTAACGGGTTAAACTCTGGCACCGAAACATGTATACATAGAATTACATACAAATACATAGATATACATATAGTAAGTATATCTTCTAACTAAAAAAAAACCTTTTCTTGAGATAGACTTGTAATGAGTATTTTGAAGCATTCAATATAGACAGCTCTTCTGCAGATGGAGACCTTTATCTTTCTGTTGCAAAATCAACTGCTGTTGTTCAAAAATTGCTAAATATATAAATTTTTGTCACAGCCAATCACCTGATATTCTAATCTGCCTTACCAAGAATGTTGTAGGAATCTTTTGTTAGGTAGTGTTCAATCTTATTTTCAGATTTCTTTTTCTCTTCATGAGACTGAGCTGATGAGGCCTTATTTCCTACATGTCAAAATACCACTGGCTACAATGAAAGTTGATTTTTGTAGCATGCCTGAGTAAGCATATTTCAAAATAAAAGTTGAAAACCATCATGCTTTGCAGTGCCTGTGCTTCCTATGATTGCTTCCAGTGCATCTGTTTATAAATTAAAACTGAGTTTAATAACATTATTATTATATATTTTTAAAAATTGAAATAATAATATGATGCTTTCACAATGCATCTCCAAACTTACTGATACCTCTTTCAATGTTTCAGATGGATACATGAAACAGCATAGAAATCAGGAAATAATTAGGAGCAAAATTCCATTTTGCCAATTATATGACTATATTTACACCTATATATTTCCAGAACACTTACATTTTCACAAAGAGGACAGTGACTTAAGGTTTATGATTCCAAAGCCAAAAGCCACAATATGCTATGGACCAGAAGGTACAGACAAAAGTCTGGAGACTGCTCAAGTAAAGATGTGAAAATCTGAAGGAGACATGTTAGCCTGCCAAACACCAACTGCATGGCAAGTGGTAGCTGTTCCTCCAGTCATATACAGGATGCTTTCCTTTGCTTTTCCCCAACATTTCCCATTGAATGACATTCCTGGTTCTTGAAAGGACAGGGTTAATTATTGCAACTGCTGCAACGGGGCATGGCTAGGATCCAGAAGTTATTCTATACCACCTCATATCATTGGGGCAGGGGAAAGGGACTCTCTTCTGAGGAGAAAGAGGCTCTTGTCCAGTTGGGTAAATGTGGCAGAGAGAGCAGTCTGGTGTTGCGCATTGTCCTCGGCTTCGTGTATTGTCCTCGGCTTCCCATGTGAATCTGTTCTTTCTTGTTCCCTCTGTCATTACTATTGTTGCTGTTACTGTGTGCTTTCTTGTTTCATTCCTGTTCCCAAAACACTGTCCTTATCTCAACCTGTGATCTTTACCTTATGGACCTCCAAGTCTCCTCTCCAGCTTGCCATATAAGGGGGCTGAAGGGAAAGCAGGGGGTAACAGAGCAGCACATGGTTTGGAGAGTCTCAGTGAAGGCACAGGATTGGGGAATATCATTCCTAAACCACAACAATGCTCATATGTGCTGGAAAGAGAAAGACACCTACTCCTGTAATTAAAGGAAAATATTCTTTACTGCCATTAAAGTTTACACGCCTCGAAAATAGAAATAGGACAGACTAGGGGTAAACACGCAATGGTGAGATCATGTTTACTTTGTCAAGGTTAATGATGACAACTTGAATTCTGGGGTTACTGATACAGTATTCTCAGCTATAGATTCTTACCCTTAAACTTTATGCTGCCTATACTTTCACCAAAGCCTAAATACTGGGAA
Source organism: Rhabdornis inornatus (assembly GCA_013397075.1). Taxonomy (NCBI): domain Eukaryota; kingdom Metazoa; phylum Chordata; class Aves; order Passeriformes; family Rhabdornithidae; genus Rhabdornis; species Rhabdornis inornatus. The sequence continues at coordinate 731,824 of VWZS01010863.1, read as the reverse complement.
CTTCAGATTGTATTAGCCATTGTCTTGTCCCATCTGTTTTTTGGGGTGAATAAAACAACACTAGTTAATAACTTCAGATTAGGGAAAGATTTCAGGACTTCTGTAATTTTTGACCAGCAGAATTGCTTTTGTAAAGACAACACACATATATAGATACACTAATTAATTCAGAAGTGGAGCTCACTGTGCATCTGTAGGAAATGAATCACTTAATCACAGAAGTGAGTATGCTCTATTTTGGATAATAAGAAGCAGAGATACAATTGAAGGATCCTTCAGGTTGATATGTTTATTATACTGAACATTCCTTGATGCCTGCTGTTTCACTATTGCTACAGAAGCACGTGAACCTGTTCACAACAATCACACTTCACAGCCTTTGTTCTTGATATTCAAGGTCTGCCATGTTGTCATGTCTACACTTGTCACAAGAAATCTACTCACAGGAAGTCTTAGACCCAAATGCCTATTAGAAGTGCTGCTTGACTGGGTCCAGTTCCATTTTTTCTACATCCTTACTAGTACTTATCATTTTCAAGCCATCAAGTAGAAGCAGGAGAATTTACTTCTCTCTTACTCAAAAAAACATTGTATCTTAATCTTGCAACTAAACCAAATAATATTTAACACTTTTATTACCCTCATCTACATGTCTTTCAAATTATTTTAAAATCCAAGTTTTAGGCCTATTGACAGTGCCCATCTTTGTGTCTTAAAAGCCAAAAGCTTTATAATTTTCCTTATTTTAAAAAGTCAAACCTTGGAAAATATAATGAGTTGTTTTCAATTTAACCCAATACAATTTTAGTAAAGTATGTCAGGAAGTATTATAGGTATCAGCCAGTATTCACATTTGAATTTAACTAACATCTACATATAAATACTTTGCTCTAACAGAGTGAAAAAATAGTTACTATGGTCACTGAAGATTCTCTATTAACTTAGACATTCAAAATCCAGTGCTGGCTGTTCCAACTGACTGCATTTACCCAATGTGGTGTCTTCAGCCTACCAAAATCAGGACAGAAGGACTGCCACAGAAATATGTATATCTGTGCATACCAGTATGTCAGACATAAGCATACATTTTTCTCTTATAAATTTAGACAAATATGTATTATGTCTAATACTGTAAGAAAACACTCTTCCCGGTATTTTTGTGTTGAATCAGGCAATGAATCAGGTTTCTATTTAACAAATGCAGTCTAAGTATAGGAATGAGAATCACTAATTCTTTTTTTTTTTTTTTTTAATGCTGAATACAATTGGAAAAATGTCTTTTGAGATAAACACTCCAGCTGAAATCACTGTTATCATTCAAGGTAGCTTAAAGAAGGCAGAAAAATTCACAGAGACAGCAACCAGAGGACAAATGTAGCTTGATAAGAGGCAGTTGTGGTGAAGGATTATGGTGAACAGGTGTTAATTTGGTAACATATAGGTAAATCAGCATGGATTTTCATCTATGCCCACTGTGGATTTTATTCTTTCATCTGTTAGTTTCAGCTACTGTAAGGGCAAATGCTAGTAAAAAAATTTATAGTTAGATGTGCAAAACAAGAGTGAATTTTGCTACATGATGTACTTATAAAACATGAGAAATACTCCATTTATTAAAAAAATAAACTGAACCAAAACAAAAGGCCTCACAAAAACCAAATCCAAACCAATCTGTATGCTTTAAGGACCTAGGAGCTCGGAGCAGTGGGATTTATTCCCTTTTGCCTTCCCCTCTATGTTTTTCTCAGTAGCTGTACATTACCTATGCTGCAAGAACCAGCAGGAATTTTAAGTTCATCTACAATTTTGCCCTCACAATACAACAAAAATGCTACCTGAACCAGATCCATAACACCTCACATAAGGTCAAGGATATTCATACATAACAAGCTTTCTTGGAGGGTGCTAGTTTGATGTTGTCTAATGTACCTGCTCAAAACAGAGATTCTGAAACAAGAAATCAAATTGATCACTAAGTCAGTAGAAGCTGGGCCTTGTAAAGCAAAAGCACAGTCTCTCAGGAAAAGTTTCACTGTTACATTCGTAAGCACCCCTTGCTGGATACAGTCAGTCAAGAACTTGTCACTAGCTGTAAATATGCTATGCTTTTACTGACACCATCTCCAGCTGGGGAAAAAACATACTGATGGCCATTCTCAAAGGATAAGACGTTTTAAAAATATTTATGAAAATAAACAGAGAATACTACTAACTTTCTGATGTAAAGTGCCAAGTGTTTCAAAGGGAATGCAGTTTCAGATCATATTGCTAATGCTTCTTTTCCTAAAATGTTGACAGACTCTACAAACCTGGCAACAAAACTGACAATAAGGATCCAAAGTCACAACAGAGGATGTAACAACACTATACAGAAATGGGAAATAGGGAATTACATGAAATTCTGATCTCATTAACTGACCAGATGAAAAACTGAGACAAATATTGGGTAAAATAAGTGTTGTTCAGGTAGAATTTAGGTACTTAGACCAAGAGAGCTATGTGTAAGAATCATGCCTCATTCCATAGACTGTGCAGAAACAGCAAGCACCTACAGTTCTGCTGCCCTGGGTGACCTTAGGAACTACTAACTCACTAGAGTGTAGCATCTCAGTTCACATTTCTAAGGACACTGCTGTCAAATGAGCATCTTATTTCCATGGAAAGGTGCCTTGGTTGCCCGAGCCTTCACCACAAAATGGTTATGCTTTCTGCATATAAAAGGGAAAAGAAAAAATAAAAAATTATTTCAGTGTTTTCCTCATAATTATTCCTGAATATTGTGGAATAGCCAGCATAGCACCGGACTCAAGTGAATAGCGTTTCATTCCAATTTTTTTATAAGTTGCTGTTACATCAATATATTTCTCTGGTCCAGCTTTTTCATTTTTCCTTATCATGGGTAATTTTATTTTTTTTTTAAATCTGTGGTATATTCTTATGTTTCTTCTTGAGATAACTAGCATATGTAATAGAAGTATTTTCAGAAAAGCAGCAGAACATAAAAATTTGAGTAGAAGAATGGCATTCACTTGTTTCCAAAACCATAATTTTACATGCTTGGCAGTCCTGGTAACTGCAAAACTGTTTCCTCACATTTAGGAGAAATGGAGTTTCACCTTTAGCAAACAAAAGGACCTTAAAATGCCTTATTGTATAAGTTTGACAGTATAAATAATTTGAAGGGCGGGATAATATTTCCCTGTCCAAAAGCTAAAAAACTTAAACTACCTTACTTTGTACAGATCAGAGTTTCCTGTAGTTGAATAAAATGCATCTGTTTAGGAAAATGTCCTTTTGCTTTGAATATCACCTTGGATAACTTTAGAAATTTAGGGAACAGAGGTAGTGAAAGATTTTGATTATTACTGACTTATTTAGTGCTGCTGGTTAGGTTGAAATACAGCCTTCTTGTTAGCGTGAGAACAACATGTCCTCCAAAGTAGTGTCAGGACTTAAGAAGCTTTACTGTTCTAACAGACTCAGTAAATAGGTAGGACTTGTTATGAAAACAGTGATCTTTCTACAGTCCCTGGTTTGACTGGTGTTATCCCAGTACAACTATTATTTATATTGATTTAAGTACAAACAAAAGAGTGAGAACTATGATCAACTTTGCTGGATCTTTCTTACAGCATCCCAAATGGAATATAATATAATTTAATGATTTAATAAAACATGAGCACATTTGTGCAAATATTGTCACACATACACACACTGTACATATCATTGTACATATTTGTGTATGTATGTTTATATCTATATGTCAAGAAAAAGAGACATAAATAGGAAATAGTAAGAATGTAAACATTAGTTCATATTAGGATGTTTACCCAAAAAATGAGTTAGTTCACCACCTTGTAGGTCTTAAGTGTAATATAAGTGCTTATAATGGTACCACTATGACAGGTAAGGTCCTTTTATGGCTATTTATCTACCTTCCAGCATCTAATATCCATATAACAGTGATGTATTAGATACTGTACAGGGACACTATGTCACTATACACAATAAATAGTCATTGAAATCAAAATTAAAACAGGACATAGCAGTATGATATAGCTAAACTTTGACTAATTTTAACTCAGTATACATCTCCAAAGGTATCTCTATAGCTTACAACTTTTAAGAATATTTTGATTTATTTGTTTTTAGTGGACGAGGGAGTCCACTTAGTGATCTGCAAAAGCAGTTTAAGTCTACATATTTATAACAAATTTTGCTCTTCATTTGACCTTATAGACACTTTTTTGGATGTACCACAAAGTCAGGGAAGAAGTGTTCTCTAATACCTTCCAACAGGGTATAGAAATGACAATGGAATTGTTTTCCAAAAAAGCTTATATTCCTTTTCTAGGAAAGTAATGAGGTTGAAACAAAATGATCTTAAAACTTTACTCCCAAGGGAAGACGAAATTATTCAAGTAAAGTAGGCTTAAATTATGTTTGATCAAGGGTGGAAGCATGACTTCATGTGAATCAGTGAATTTTGCAGATTAGTTTGTTAGTTTGTAATCACCCCAAAACAAAGATAAAGAATTACTAAAATAATGTTATGAGTTTTTTGAACTATACTTTGATTTATGCTACACTCTTAAAAGTAGAAGGAAATTTTCAACAGTATACTCTTTAACATTTGAGATCACACTCTACCTCAGTTTAATAAAGAAAAGATTTTTTATGATGTTAATAGAGTTTTAAGAGTATTTTTGATAGACTGTTACAAAAACAAGCTCTATTATCTGTTATCTTTAGTATTTTGGTAGTAAGAGGTTGCAGACAGTTGATATTACAAAACTTATAGTTCACAGTAAATATTAAAAAAAAGCATAGTAAAATTTTTTAGTGGAATCGTGAAACTGAAAAACTGGGGACCATTACCTAAATGAAGAGTCAAAACAAACAGATTATAAAACAATATATCGCTCCTTATCAACAACTAAATCTTCAAACTCTGTATAGTATGACTGCAAATGCATCCCAAACAATCATGGATGAACATCTACCACCTATATTTACTTGGAAAATTAAGTACATATTTGCTTCCTCAGGTAGTAATTCTTACCTGAATGTACAAATAAGAAAAAAATGTCATGAAATCTTACACTTACCACTTATAAACTTTCAGTGAATCACCGAGTTACACTGCACCATAGACTATGGTAAAAAAATATTATAACTGAGATTAGTTTTTAGCATATGAAGTAGAACTATTCCTTCAACCTACAATAACTGAATTTACAGCTGAGTTGAGTGAATGTAGCCTTATAACATCATTTTGCAGGTTTAAGGATTGAAAGACCAGCAACGTTTTGGGTATTTTGATCACTAGCACACAAGCATGTAACATACTTTGTGTTCAAGGGGAACCTTCATCCAGGATGCAAAGCTGGTGCTGAATTATAATCACCTTCAAAAAGATTGCAAGCCTGTGGGTATTAAGCTTTGCACTCACCAAGATTCAACCAGAAAGATTTATGCAATCTGCTCTGGGACCTGACACTTATTCATACAGTAGATCTGATAAGTGCATTCTGAGACCTTGAAGTTTATTCTCATCACAAGTTTTGCATTTAAGGGCTCAACCAGTAGACCTTTTTTAGTGCTGATCAAAAGCACTTCATTATGAGCTCAAGCAAAATCACTGTACAACCACACAAAAAAGGAAAAAAAAGGAAGGGAAAAAGGAAAAGGAAAGGGAAAACCCACATGCATCTAAAAATAAAAATGAATGTTTAAAGCCTAAGAATAATCTCCAATATTTTAGGCAGCAGTCAAGTTTTTGTTGTCTTTGCTCTTGTTTGTCTGAAAATAGTTTGTCAGATATGTTTGCTTTCCAGTCTTGGCCTATATAAATAACAGAAGACATCTGAATCAAAAGACAATAAACCACATTTTTCTTAACTTTATGGCATCCATTGTATCAGAAAGCACAAACCAGAACTTGTCCAAACATAATAAAGATGAAAAAATGTAATGAATTAAAAGATTTTACTGTTCATTTACAGTTAATCAATCATTCAGACCATGTTGAACTGGATTTGATTCAGTATTGGCCCATGGTATACACCTGGGGTTACTGGCCTCCAACTAGTCTCCAGCCACTGGTGACAACCCTCTGGCCTTGACCAGTCACCCATTTTTAAGCTCACCTCTCTGTCTGCTCATCCAGACCACACATTCACAGCTTCATTACAAAAATATTATGGGATTAAGAGTCATAAGACTTACTGAAATCAAAATAGACAAAATCCACTCCTCTCTCTCCATCCACCAAGCAGACACTCCATCAGAGGAGGTTAGCAGGCTGCTGATGTCTGACTTCAGCTCGTGAATTAATGCTGACTTGCAATTACTTCAGCTTCTGCATCAGCTTTAATGGATGCATCCTATCACTTTTCATGGACTTACATATGTCCGGACTATTTAAGTATTCCCTGAGCTGATCCTCTTCCACTAAGGGTACACCTTTCCTGCTCCCAGTTTACCCCCTGGTTCCCAGCAGGTATTTCTGAAAAGAAGGCATTCAGTACTTCCATCTTCTCCATGCTCTCTATCAACTGTGCTCCTGTCCCTCATCATCAGGCTCCTGATATCTCTTGTCTTCCTTTTGCTGCTTATGTATCTGTAGAAACTCTTCTTATGGCATTTGACATCCTCCACCAGATTCAACTCCACCATAAACAATAGCCATGATGTTTCAGTTTTCACAAAACTAAATACCATAGGTATATCTATCTAGTCTAGAATTTTTTCCTTGTGGCCACATCAAAAAATATAAATTCGGTAGAACTGTGGACTGTACTGATACATCCAGCTGACACAGACGATCATATGTGCAAGTTCCCTTCTGTGCACTTTTTAGACAGATTTGAAAAATCTGTGCAAAAGCAAAATTAATCTATTGCTAAGGTATGAAATGTATCATAGGAAGTTTTCACTGCTCTGAGCCATAAACTCAGAATGTTGATTTATTTTAAGTGAAGTCTTGAGCTTTCCACTACCTCTAAAACTGCAATTTTTCCCAAAGCAAAAGTAATTTCTTACCCCTATCTTCAATAATTTGTGTTGCTTCTTGTGAAAGAAGAAAATCTGTGAGCAATATCAGCTAATTTTTGGAGATAGAGAATAATATTTTTATGGTAACTTCCAGCAGAGCCTGCCAAGAGTGCAGGAATTCGAAACAACTACAAAATCTCTACCTTATGTAACAGTGCAAGTCAGTAGCCATTAAGTTAGCTCAATATACTCTAATTCAGTCTTCAGGTTCAAATATTCATTATTTCTGTCAAGTGCTTATTTTGAAAGATATGTTTTCCCCTCTTTGATCTAGAGTGCTTGTATTCTGTGCTTTATTTCTTTGATATTCACCAGAGACTGATAATTGTCATTGAAGTATGGAGGGTGGTCACTGGAAGGAAGCACATTTTGATGAATAACCTCTTGAATTAGTTCTATATGGTAATACCTACAGATTCATACTACATATTTACATTTCTTCTAAAAAAGAAGAAATGTAAATTTTCATCCTTAGAAAAGTTTGGTGCAGCTAACAAAAGCAACTAAGCACCTGGTCTATACCTCATTTTGCATTGAAAACTGGCAAATTGGTTTGTTTTGTGCTTTATTTGGAGTTATTTTGGGCACCAAACAAAATACATGTGTTTTAATGGCAGCCCAAATGACTGTTTTGTCACCATGGTCTTGTATACCAGTATTCATAACAAATGCCAGTTAAATACATTTTTTTCCTGCTGGAAGTTGAATGATTACAATGATAAACAATTATCTCCTTTACCATTATTCTTGATGTGTCAAATATATGATGTGACAATTCCTTATTATTAGCAATTCCTTGAGAGTGAAATCGCTGAACAGAAACTGAGTCATTTGTCACTAATCAAGAGATGCCTCCATTTTGAAAATGGATGTAAAATTTTACATGTATCAGCTGCTTTAAGTAAGCAAAACTACTATCTGCAGAAGTCCCTAGAAAATATGTGTAGCAACCAGAAATTTAGATTAACATAATAAAAAAGTAATCAGAACAAAGAGCCAAACAAGAACAGCCACTCCATAAAGAAATAAAAACCAACATAAAAATGCAAAAATAAACAAGAAATCCAAAACACCTGAAGAACAGAGGAAATAAGAGAAAAAATTAAGCTAAACAAACATCCTAAAAAAGAAAAAAAAGAAAAAAGCTCCACCAAAAGGCAAAAGACAGGAAAAAACAAACCGTACTGCCAATATCCACTACATTAAAAAAAAAGTCTTAATTAATGTTAATTTTAGTCATACCTTTGAATTAAATGCAAATTTGAGCTGTATGTGTTTTGGGATTGTGCGTTGCATGTTTGTTCAAATAAATTCAAGGACTGCAATCTCCTTCAATTTCTAGAAAGAGACTGTGTTGTATAAAAACGAGTAACATTCATTTCCTAGTGCCAAGTTATTATTTGTAGCTGATGACTTCTTCTATTTGATTATTTGATTACGTTACCTTGTTTGTGACAACAAGAAAGTACATCTTGATTAGTATATATTAGGGATGAATGATTTACTGGTTAGACAAAAGCTGCCTTTTGCCAGTCATCATTTTGAAGACATGATCATTTACAGAGATAAGGAAAACAAGACTTGCAGGGACAAGCGGGATTATTCAGCTTAGTGAGACAACAGCTGCAAAAAAAGCTGCTGAACCAACTGAACAACTCCTGGTCATTAAAAGTTGTTCCTGTATCCCAGCCTCTTCAGTACCGTGTTAGCACTGGGTTCCTCTGAAGGCGAGTAGCAATTACTAAAATGGCAGCAAAACTCAACCTGCATAATTTTCTGCCTTTTTAAACTGTTCAGTGGCTCAGAGAAGAATCATAGAAATACTGTAGCTAATGAAAGTGTAGAGAATTGCAGTATGGAAGCTGGGAAAGAAAAAGTAAGTGAGGGAGATAATGAAGAAGAGAAGTGAATGACACTTTCTCTTTTTGCTGAGAGAGAGAACCTGTAGCTGGGAAAAAACATAGGGGCCTTCATCACATGCACCATTCTAAAGTTCTGTCAAGCACACATTTTTTTAACTCATGCAATGAAAACAATTATATTTAAACAACATTAGGTTTTCAAATAAATCCAGTATTGGAATAACCACATTTTTATAAGTGGCAGGCTGCTAAGCAAGTCTCCAGAGAAAAATCTGCTGAATTTGAAGAGATACATGCAAGATCCACTCCTGAAATGTCATATTTTAAATCCAGAACTTCATGCTGATAGGGCTAAAATAAGCTGTTCAAAATCAGTCACACCTTTGTGTGATGGAATACAGCCTGAGGGACTTTAACAGTTATTTGTATACATGTTGAACATAAGCCCCTTAGCCTATTTTTCTAAAAATAACTTTATTTTCCTAACTTCATTGGTTTATGCCAATCTAGAAGAGTTTGAATTTGGGAGATGAGAAGAATTATTTTAAACTGAGAACAGAGCACAGCCAAAAATGTAACAAATTGTCTTGGATTACAGCTTTAGATCCTCAAAAACAAAACCATGACATAATTATTTAGGAGGTCAACTTACAATAAAGTGCAGTTTTATATCTTTAAAGAATTCAAGATGAGTAATCCTCTCTCTTTCCTAATGAAATTTATAAAACTCTGTAATCGAGACCTTTGTCAGGAGAAGAAATTCATGAAGAGCGGGAAGGTGAAGGATCTCCTTGGTGTTGTAACAAGTCTTAATAGATACTTTGATAAAGTAAAATCACTGTGCCATTGAAAAGGCACACTTCTTTATTGCTATGATTACAATTTATATATAATCATATAGATCTGTGGGGTTTTTGTCTTTGCATATTCCATGTTTAATTCCTCTTGTAATTAATTTGACACAACAAAGCATTATCTTTTTATGAAAGGTACAAAAATTAGTAGACGTGTTTTTAAGATTAAATTAATAAACCTACAAAAAACCCCAAATAGAACTGAAATGAAAAGAAAAATAATTAAGTTATGAAAAGAAAAATAAGTTGAAATTGATTCTTGATAATCAGTCTTTTAAGAAATCTGACAAATGGCAACACTATCATTTTTTCTACCTCTTTTTAAAGTGACTTCTGTACGACAAGGATCTAATAAACATATCTATTTACAACTCTCAGTGAAACCTTGAATGTCTGAAAACTGATAGAAATTATTCACAAATGTTACAGAAACACAGCTTCCAGAAATCTGTAAATTACAAACATGGCAGTGGCTCAAATTGTATGATTATACTTTTGCAGATGTCCTGTGATGAAATATTAAGCTGATCATGAGTCTGTTCATGATTAAAGTTATTTATATGTCTCAGAGCAGGGGCGATGAGATCAAGCAGCTGATCAAATCCTTTGATTGAGGATACAGCACTTAGGCAAGAATGACCAACTGCATGACAGGGATCATTTTGTTGATAATTATGTAGAAAGGAATATGAGCTTACAGAAGATCACACATTCACATAAGTCAACATACATTTTACTGCTATTGAAAAAGCAATTGGATTGGGAACTCAAATGAAAGGTAGCTTGCAATACATAGGAAATCGGTGTTCCATTCTCTCTGTCACTGGCAACACACCAGGTGCTTACTGGGTCCAAATTTAGGAATGGAACTTTGAGGAAGATATAACTCAAAAATTATAGGAAGCATGGATTTAGGAAAACAAAGACTGCTAAAGGATACACGAAAGAGGGAAAAAGAAATATTCTTTATATTCTTGTTAAACAGGGTAAGATTTATTGAATTTAAACTGTAAGAAGAAAAACTCAAATTATGCACTATCAAAAAACCTTCAAACTATGATTACAGAAAGACATCATAAAAATTTGTTGGAAGAGGTTAAAGGTCTTTAGAAGCAGGTAAAAAAAATGTTTGACAGGAATGACTTAAGCAGAGCAGATTCTGCCTTTGGCAGAAGATTAAATGACCTCTTGAGATACCTTCAAGACCTGGTTTTCTAAGATTTAAATAGCACCTAGAAAGTGAATATAAACTTTTAAAGATCACCTTAGAAAAGGAAATTTAAATTTAAAGGAAACTGAAGAGATGGAATCTTTGATAATAAGTAAAAAAACAAACAAAAAACAAAACAACACAATTAAAACATCCAATAGAGGTGTAAGAGTTACTTTAACAGTTGTTTTATTGTGCTTTCTGTGATGATAAAGTGAGTTATACTATATTTCTGGAACAGATTTTGAGCAGAAGAAATACATTAACATGTGGAATGCAAAATTAATTAATCAGTCACAAAAGATGTGGCAGCTTGGAAGCAAAGTTTACTAGAATTGCTACCTCCAGCTATGGCTCTTAAACCTCATGAAAAAGACTACTTTGACAAATCAAAAATTCTGTAGCAGGATTGAAGCAGACATTGAACTCTTGTCTTGTCAAGAAGGAGGGAGTGAGAGGGAGAGAGAAAGGAAGTGAACACAGTTTAAATAATCTGGTTCAGGGGATGACAATGCAAAGACAATGGAAAAAAAGAAATGTGCATACTGTGGCGCAGCTACTGTATAGAAAACAGTTTTCTGTTTTGCATTGCAACAGTGAATTGTTTTACAATTTTCTCTTGAGATAAAAGTTCCATGGGGAGTTGTGGAGAATGTAGTCTAATTTATTTTAATGATCAGAGCAGTCAATTAAGTGCCTGCACTTACAAGGGAAGGACTTTTTATGTCTGGTCATTTTCTTCATAAAGATTCCTCTAAACATTGGATGACTGCATTTGGGAAATGTGAGTAGCCATTATTCTCTTAATGACTAGGAAATTCCATACAAGTATTGCTATTATGCGTCCTTCAAAAAAAGGCTCCTTTTTAAATCCTATGATTTTTAGAATATCTCCATGTTTTATCGCAGATTTTGTAATCTAGATAATAGAAATATATTCTTCTTAAGTAACTACTAGTTATAGTCTGTAGAAAAAGTAAAATGTATTTCTGAATATTAAAACAAAACAACAACAAATCAACAAAACAAAAGAAACCAAAAAAGAGAAAATGTTAGGTTTTCATCCCAAATATCTGGAATGGATCCATTTTTAAGATACGTTCACATTTTTCTCCAGGTTTTAATTGAAAGGTATTGAGAATGGTGTTGTAAATGGTGTTCAATGCAACATCAAATAAAATATACAATATAAAATAAAGTATAAAATAACGGCATCTTTTGGGAAAATAATGAGAAGTGGCCCTATTAAGAATTATGATATTAAATTTGAGAAAGAGCTATATGTAAAGATTCATTTTAATCAATAAGATTCTGGCACTGATATTGACATGCAGTTACCTATCACCTACTATGGCATCTGAGCAGATTTACCAAACAAACCCTTGAGACTCCTTACAGAGCACCTCTCACAGGCATAAGAGCTGCAGGATTTAAAGCAGGCAATCAAGAAAACCTGTGAGCCTTCAACTGCAACAGACTTCACCAGCATTAAACAACTATGAGCAGCTTTCAGATGGCAGAACTCATATCTAGTAAAAACTATTTTTAGAAATTCTACATATTACTCTCAAGAGTTTAAAATTCAGACACTCTCTTTTTGGACATTTTCAAGACTACTTAGGTGCCTTCCTGAACAGTCCTTCCATTAGCTCCTGAATTTTGTTACTGTGCTGTGTGAGAGGAACTTGTGTTTTAGTACAGTACAGCAAATCCTTCTGCCTCATCAATCTCAGAAAACAGATACTGCAAGGTAAGGAATACATAGGTGTGACAGAGTGACAGAGATGTCTTCCCCATATTTTCTTTCTCATGTCCCTTGCCTTCACGCTTTTTTTTTGGTGATGCTTTGTTATATCATGTCATATTCTTCTCCCTATAGCTCTCACCATGAGATGTCTCAAGGTTTACCCTGTTTTTTTTTTCTCTTGTTCCTATTAATATACCTGAGCCTTTGTATCTGTTTCATCGGTTTCTTCACCGCGTAAGTAAAATTAGCAGCTGGATATATAAGCAGATATGGTAGTGAAAAATAGACCAGAATTATCAAGATATTTTTAAATTCTCTTATTACCTGCTTTTCTCTTTCTTCATAAAGCTACCCTGCTTTTTATCTTGCTATATTTTGTATTGTTCAATCCCATAGTGTCTTATGATGCCAGTATAATACATTATGCCAGAAAAATAGAAACCAAATGCAAGACTCATCTAAGTTCATCACAGTAACATCAAAGCACTCGCAACTGCCAATGCCAAAAAATTAAGACTAATATGCAAATACTTATTCATGCATTTCAACTAAGGATAAAACAGAATACCTTTTATATGATAGGATCACTTCCAATTTGGATATCTACATCATTCAGAGAATAGACTGTAGAATAGTCTCTTCCATACATAGAATATGCAATAAAATATCATATCTTTCTCAAGTATTTATAATCTGTCTCTTGATTTAAATAGGTTGCACTAGAAAACTTGTAGCTAAACAATTTTAAATTATCATAAAATACAAGGAGGTAAAACAAAAGCAATTGAAGACACTTAAACTTAATGCTGTCTGGTCTACCTATAACTAAAAATCTGTCTTAACAGTAACAGATGTGAATATGAAACAGTTTCACTCTGTTTGTCTCCCTTACGACTCTTAAAAACAGTACCCCTTACAATGAAAAAAGAAATATCTGGGAAGTTAATGGACTTTGGCTTCAGATTTAAATACTCCTTTTCTAGATGGTATAAAAAGCTTTCCTTTTCACATATCCTTGGTCTCAATTGCAGAATGCATTGCTTCAATGATGGGAGTGTAGTTGTACCAAAATAAAGAGATATCTGTATTTTATAGATAGACATGTATTATATATTTATATTTTACACACACATGCACACTATACCAATTTTTTTTGGTGGGGAAAAGAATGTATGATAGCTCATGTGAAGAATAAATCTCAAAACACATATGCATGTGCCTTGAGTCAGTATGACAAAAAATGTGAGTTCTACGTTTTTTTAGCATTGTGTCAAGTCCAAATAACTTGGTACATTTTCTGACATCATAAGCTGACATAAATATATATAAAGGTGGATTATGTAACTAAAATATACTATATGGGGAAGCTACTTCCTACTGCTGTGGGCATGTGGTCCAACAGTTTTAAAAATAATTCAAATATATAGCATAATTAATATATCAATGATAAAAATTCCTTAAATTTCATTAAAGTATTCTTCTAATACACACTAACTGGTAACTGACGTAGGAGCAATAACAATTTTAAACATAAACGTGCCTATTACAAAGGCACTGAGCCTCCATAAAAGAAAAATTATACTTTAGAAAATGGATTTTATTCATCAGTTACGTTTCACTCATTAACATTTACTCTGAAAAGCAAAAATAAATCAGGATGTTTGTTTTTCTTAAGGAGCCATTTAACTGAACTAAAATATTGCAAAGCAACACTTATATATTGCGCCATGAAGTAGGAGGGAATTTAATTTTTTTAAACATTACAATGATTCAATTTTTTTTCTTTTAATTTCAGCATTCCTTATATGAAACATTATTCAACTATATTAACAGTAATCTAATTAATTTTTAATTGGTCAGATTCTGGGTTGTCATACAATTTAAACTGCCTGAAGTCAATGGGATTCTCAGGGTATTAGTATGCAGAAGTGAATTTGTTGCATATTTGGTCATAATTATTACAGTTGTTTACAGGCAAATGTACTACTAATAAATAAAAATATAGAAAGATGACTGCTTTCATTGCCATTTAAATATGCTCATGAAAATTTAAATTTTTTATGAAAAAAATTAACAGAACAGAAATTCATGGAAGTAATTTTGTCAGGTCTCTTGGACATTGCTGAAAAATGTACTTTATTTCATGTGCACAAAGGAAACACAAACAGCAACTAGTTATGGTAGCTTTGATGATGAACTTCTGTCACAAATCAGGCACAATCTCACTGCAAAAGGTTATAATAATGTGGTCTCTTTGTTGGCAACTTGAAACGGCAAAGAAATTAAAATTAAAAAAGAATCACAGATAACCAAGGAGTATTTACATAGACCACATCTTTTAACAAAATCCAACTCCTGTATCAAATAAGACACAAAAGGGGCTATTTCAAAAGAAATGCAGGGGGACTGGGCTCCATTCGGGCAGACAAAGAGCAAGAGGAGCACAAGGAAAGCTAAGACAAAATAGGGAAAGTAACTCACTAAATGGAAGAAGGATTTCTGAAAAAGAGCTTTTGTTTCAGTCTCAACTGAAAATCATAATGGAAAATAGAGTCTATTAATTGTAGAAAAGGAGTAATGAGAAAGCCTTGGAAATGACAGTACATTGAAGACTTTGTACCACTAAAATACATTCAAAATAGCAGAACCAATAAATTAAACCTATTGTGCTAAAAAGCTTTAGCAGTATCCTAATGCTTAGCAGTTACATGAAGCATCAGAAGAGTAAATGGTACATGAAGGTATGTACTGTTGGGGAAAAAAAAGCAAAAACTATTTAGGAATAATGGGTCTGCTTTCAATGCCTAGGAAATTGCTGAAATAATGAAATATTTTTAAGATTAACCTAGCCACAAGTAAAAATATTAAATTACATGTTTTTTTATAAAACAGATTATGCAAAACTAAGTAAATTTCTTTCTAAAGAGAATTTTTAGATAAACAAATTTAGAGAGGCTTAAAATTTGATGTTGGTGATGCATGTAAAACTATCTTCTCCATGGTATTACATAAGACCAAAATCAGAATCACATGGCATAATGATGTGATGTTGCAGATCTGTCACAGATATATATGAATGTAATAAAGGATGATCTGAAAACATAGCAGGCTGAAATGCACACAGATCACAGATTAAATATTTGGTTTCTAGCTAAAAAATATGAAGTTCATGAAGCTCCCGTAGAACAGCTCTGTGCCCACTTTAGTCTTTGCTAGCAGACTGGTTCTTTCCAAGTCAAAGGCACACACACTACAATAGCTGAATTCCTGTACAATTTCAAGCTGAAAGTGATTACAGCTTCTTAGAAGAAAACAAAGTCCAATGCTGAGGAAAGTGTGGAAAAGCAACAAAAGAACCTTCTATTAGTAAGCATAATCCTGTTGCAATCATATCTAAAAGATATGTGGATCAGCATGTGCATTTTTTATCACTAATACATAGCCAAAAGAATCGGAGTTAAAAAGTTGGTTTGATTCCACTACAAACTTACATCAGATCTGACTTTTTAAATTAAATTTACAGTATAGGTGCTATGTTTTTACTATATAACATATTCTTTTGAATTTTTTAATCACTTTTTTAAAATTAAAATTAATCATTTTTTTAATCACTACAATGACAGTATATTAAGCTTTGGCAAAGTGAAGAAGTCTAGGCACCTCAAGTGGGCTGAGAGTTAAGTATGTGCATTTTAGTTTTAGAACTCCTGTGAAAATATCCTGAGATGTCATTAATACACAACAATGCCAAAATGCCACTGAATGCAAATATGTAGTGTGCATTTTTTTATACAAATCTAGAACATACCCTGTCCTGAAGATGTCAGTAATTGATTTGTGGCCCATCTTGACTAACTGCAGAATTTAGTTCACTCTTTATAGACTTGAAACTAATGAACTGGTCAAAATTGAATATATAAAAAATCTTGTGCTGTGCCACAAAGTACTTCCATCTGTCTACCCCCACACTCCTTCCTCACATAATTTACAAAAAGCCTAGTATAATAATTGATATATGATAATCTGGATCTTTAATTTAGACCTTAAAAATCTCAAATCGGCTTTTCCCTAGTCCTATCACAGCCATCAAAACTATCTGCATGTTGCAGAATGGAATGGATGGGGCCAGATAATAAAGGCAGGAACAGGAAAAAACATGATGATGTACTTTAGGAGTTTGCATTGCTGTAGAAGAGAGGAAGGAGAACTTTAAATTCAGGTCTATCTTGTAGCTTCCTAAATACTTGGTTGTATCTAGTATCTTTCATTATAGCCCTGACTCCAGTTAATGATAAAAAGATATTAAATTTATACCATCCATCAGTAAAAAAAACTATTGCAAATGTTTGATTTGTTAGTATCATCAGATAAGCTAAGTTATTTTTACTTATTTCTTTCAACTTTCACAGTCTTTTTTTGACAACAGCCTTGTTCCATATTTTAAATCAGAAGAGTTCAATTATAATCAAAAGATATGCCATGAAAACTCAGTATGTGGACTAAGCCATGCGCAGCACAAGGCTAAGTCTGTATTATAAAGAAAGTAGCATTGTATTTTGGAAAAATATGTACATTTAGAAGTCATGTGCTTTGGAAAAGTAACCTAAGCACATAAGGAGGCATGACATCACAAATGTACAGTGAGCAAGGTGTGCTCCCCCCAAGAAGTCCTCTCTGGATGAAGTGACTTTTTGTCACTCATAAATTAAACAGGAATATTTCAACATACACAAGGCAATCTCAGAAGAGAACAAAAGACAAAACAGTAAAACAAAAGCAAGGAGATTTCATGTGCTTTACACAGTAGTGTCTTAGGAGTATTTTCAGTCCTTAGTTTATTTCTGCATCTCAAACACCTAAATTCTCCTAGCAGTAAGTAGTACTATCTAGAGAAACATCCATATCTTTCCATTCTTTGTGTGTTTTCTCCTAAAAATACTCATATATCACTAAACACAATGTTAAACTTTGTAACCTGTTGTGTATCAATGGTCATCATTGATAACATAAAGTCCAGCAAAATGGCCAAATGCAATTTGAACAATATTTACTATTTTTTTTTTTTTTAAGAGGATTTGTGTTGAAATTTGATTTAATGAGATATTCTTAGAGGGAATTTTATTCTTTAAAATACCATTTTCCCAGGATGTGGCATTAGGTGAAGATGGATCTATGGAGTGAAATCTGTCAGTTTTAAGGTACTGATGAGCGAATTTCCGTCCACCTGCTTTCCATTCCACTAGTTGCATTTTCAAAGTTGGGATGACGTAGGCTGTTCCACTGTCGTTTGCTATCTCTTGCTTTCTGGCTAGAAATTCAATTTTGTTATCAACTGTAATGGTCTAGGGAAAACCTGACTTGGGATGTTCCCAATGGCTAAAGCAAAAGCAGTTCTCTGCCAGGAAATTAAAAAAAAAAACAAAAAACCAAAAAAAACCACAGTGGAACACTGGCAGAAAGTTTATACGGTGAGCTTCTTGGTAGCAAAGCCAGACCGCAAAAATCAGTTGTCAGAATTTGGATGTTAACAAGTAGTCAGGTTCTGTTTAGTAGCAGAAATGAAAAAAATTTAAAAAAGAAAAGAAAAAAAAAGAAGAGGCATTACAAATGACTATAGCTTACTAACTCTAAGTGGATTATTTTGAAATGAAAATTATTCTTTCAGTTTCAATCATAAATTTACACCTTTTTACACCTCTTTGCAATGGAAATACTATGAGTCTTATTTCATAAAAACACCTAACTCCAAATGCATCTAAATATAAAAAAACATTATCTAGGAAATGAAAAAAGGAGGTACAGTAATGTGAAAAGAAAATTAGAATGCATTTGTTTACAGAAAAGCTCAAATGGCTTTATTTTACATAATAATGTTTTATAATCCTTTCTTATTTTGTAAGTCTCCAGCTGTGGCAACGCACAGGGT
Source organism: Rhabdornis inornatus (assembly GCA_013397075.1). Lineage (NCBI taxonomy): Eukaryota > Metazoa > Chordata > Aves > Passeriformes > Rhabdornithidae > Rhabdornis > Rhabdornis inornatus. Next base: position 713,169 of record VWZS01010863.1, on the reverse strand, counting down.
AACAAACACCTCCAGTTGCTTCTTTTATTGTGAATTTTAATTTAAGTGAGTATTAAGTATTCTTCGATAAAAAAATTAATGCAATATGAACATATTGAGAATTCTTTGTTTCCCTTCTGAGGTTGTTGCTCTTTCTGTGGTCTTCTTGGTTGCGTAAATTCTGTGGCACCAAATCTCGAACTTGAAATTGACCTGGAATTAATATCTTCCTTCAGCCTCCACCTCAGTCCCTTCTTTCTTCCATGCATTTTTACCTCATAATGGCTAATTCAAATTCAACCCCCCCTTTCAGTCAGTGTCAGTGACAAAAAATACCACTACTATAAGGACTTGTTTTTACTTCAAGGAAATGTAAATGTGGTCATTAGCTTAGTATATAATATAAACCGGGGCAGACAGCAGAAGGGGGAAACATCACTGTCCTGCTGTTTGCCAGAGCACATAATAAAGCTAAGATTCCTTTTCCTATGCTTCCATGTAATGAGAGAAGACAAAAGATTAGCACTCTTGGAGGACTGCTTGCTGTGGGTATCTTTTCCCTCTTAAGCAGAGAAAGAAATTGTCTCTTTGGTGTCCAAAGCCCAAAAAAGTGGAAGTTTTACAACATGACCAGTGTAAAACCTAAATGTAGGCCACATGGCAAGCCTCTGATTGATCTTTTTTGCAGCTGGGAGATGTTTAATGTTCTAAAATTGCATATGAACTCTTGCTAATAGATTTGCTCCTTCTTTTACAATTTTATCTTTACAAACAAAATTTGTTTAGAACAACACAGTGAAAATAGGCTTTTGATTACTCTTTTGGAACAGCTTTCACACATGGCTTATCAAACTAAAATAAAACTCCTAGTATAAACAACTTTTTAAAACATCATTGAAATGTCTTAGATAAATACAGTGATAGTGTAGACTTCAGTAACTTAAAAAAAGATCCAGTCATTCCAAGGCCATCTTTTCACTACAACATGATGCATGATATTTCTGAAGCAGCAGAAAAAAAGGAAAGTATTGCCTGAGGAAGTAAAACTGAGTCACTTTTCACACAGGTATGCTATTTCATGACTGTCAGGTGGAAACTCTTCAGGATTAATGCTTTATAATTCTCATATGGCTGATGCTTTAGAACTTCAAAGTGTAGTAGAACATTTCAAATTTTCTTCAGCCCATGAGGAAAAACCTTTTCATTGAAAGTTGCTGTCAAGTGAAATCTTGAATTTAATACCATACAACTGTTACACATTTTATGAAGATTAAAATTATGCACAACATGTAAAGTTGTCTCGGTAATGTGAGTTTGTCTTGGTATAATAAATTGTCTTGTCTTAGAGCTGAAAATTACAAAATGTTATTCCTCACATCTTTTAGTATTTAATGAGAAAACTTTACTAAGCTATTCTTAGTTTAAAACCGGTATTTACTTCTGTATAACTATGTCCTCTTTTACCAATAAACAGAACTATATCATTGCTTGAAAAGATAAATAATCTGAGAGTATTATGAAGAAAATTACATTAAAATCAATATATGGTTCCCGAGGAAGAGACTTAAGCAGTTTAAATTTGAATTCTAATAGTGGCAAGTCATGAATATAGAATTTGCCTCTCTAAAAATAATCTGTTTGCTATAAAACCATCCCTAGTTATCTAATACTTCAAGATACAGTGCATTGGCACCCTCTCTGAATCTGTGTGAAGCTCGGTCCCTTTGGCAACTAAAAGAGCTCTTTGAACCATAGAACAGATGTAATGAAAATTGGTTCCATTAAATGCATCTGGCAAATTACAAACTGAAAAATTAATGCACCATACCAAGACTCTGGGGGCATCAAGGTGCGGTTGCTGGATGCTAACAGTTTTTCTTACTTCCCTTTTACTTCCAAATAAAAAGTACAGTATCTTATAAATGTGCACTAAACCAGGAACTGAAACTGTAACTACAACAGAAATACTAAAAGTAGGCCAATAAAAACGAGACTGGAAGCAACCTCCACTGCTACCCTCCAAATGTGCATGACAGGATGGAAAATACTAAGGACATATAATATTACATGGGCAATGTAATAGAAGAAAAATTGATGAAGGACTAGCAAATTCAAACATACAACTTCTACCTCTAATTTTTGCCTAAGCTGTAGATTTCTGGAAGCTGAGAAAAGTCATTCTGCTCTTTTCCTCTTTTTCTAAATATCTGTGGCTGAGTGCAATAAATACAACAGGTTTGTTTGATAGACACCACGAATACATTATCCTGCCTTTGTTCAAAACCTGAATGAGCATAAAGGAAAGAGTGGGTGTTCTCAGTTGCTGCTGTTTTTGCAAAATACATTAAAGTAAAACTGCTTTAAGAATAGAAAAACATTCAGGCAGCCAATCATTTTTCCTTTGAGTGTGAATATGTTCAAGTAGATTTATGAGACATCCTGAGAAGCCAGTGATACAGAGATTGCAAGAGGGGACTAGTGAAAGGAAAAATGCCATTACATGCATGTCAAACACACATGGCAGTAAAATCTATGAAATTGGTTCTGTTGTAGTCTGAAGCACTTGTCAGTCTACCACCACCGATATTTCCTGATGATTCCAGCCTGGTTCAGGATTATTGCTGAATTTCAACAGTTTCTAAAATGCAATGAAGTTTAAATATTTTTAAATAGTACCTTACTGCAGTTGGAACATCTGTATGTCAGTGTCAGATACTTCATTATTGTATGAGCATGATAAGGTGTAAAAATGCCTTCAAAATTAAAGGTTAGTAAAGATGAAGGCCAAAGGAATCAAATTGCTAGGTGACTTTCAAAAATTAGTCCATGAAAGGCAGTGGGTAAAACAGTGAAGTTAGGTATAATCAGACTGAAATACCCCTTACCCAGAAGTACACTAAGAATGCTCACAGTCTGTGGACTTCTGCAGGCCACTTGATTTCCTGATTTCTTGGTGATTTGTGTTCTTCAGTGTGCATGGGAACACAGGTACTTATTTCCTAGTGTTCATAAACTGGTACTTTTATTTCATTGAATTTTCAGTGTGCCATTGGCTTACTTGATGATTTTTGTCTTTTCAAACAAACATGGTGCATTTCAAATTATTCAGAATTGTATCTGCCATGCCTAGGAATTACCTAGCCTCAGAGTATAGCAAAATAAATATTTTTGTAAATAATCCAACTGTTTTTGTTTGTTTGTTTGGGTTTTTTTTTTGTCTTGTTTTTTCATTCCCTTTCTTGAGTTTTAATGGAATTGTTCATTGTTTTTCTAACTCTGACTTTAGTACTTGGAATTAATTTTTTTTTAGGCTGCTTCATGTTTTTTCTTCCAAAGGTGACAAATCCTTTCAAATACCAATATATCTGCTGTTGCAAATGGCCATCTGGTCAAACAACCTGAATTCACTGCTTTGCTAAATGGTGAAGCTAATTCCTTTAAAAGATGAATACAATACCCCATAGTATGCTAACCATTTTCCCCTGGAGACCATCATATTCAGTTTCAGTCATAATGAATTACAGGTTTTAATCAAAATTAGATACTTCGTCAGGCATACTTGCTGAAGTACAGATAGGTACGAAATATATGTGTCAGTACATGGAGACATTTAAAAGCATTCAGTTTAGTATGACGTTTAATCTGTTATTAAGCCAAATTGATATATGAAACACAAAAGGTGAAATAAGTTTGGCAAACTTATTTTTCTGTCTTCAAAAGCAGATTACAAGGCTGTTTTCTCGATTTCCTTATTTTATTAGAAGTGAACATGCACTTTAGCAAGAGAAGAGGGAAATGAGCAATGTGGATTCAAGATGAAGGATTCCTTAAGTTACTGTATTCCAAAGAGAGCCCTTACTCTCAGTCTGTAACCCGAGATAAAAAAATGTGCACAAAGACTAAATTCCTGACAACTAAATCAGGAGGGCATATCCAGCCACTGTCTCCACAGACATGAGGACAGAAGACTCTCCAATTTACTATTCAGACATATAGATTAATTGCAGCTTTATCTATCTATCTATCTATCTATCTATCTATCTATCTATCTATCTATCTATCTATCTAATTTTTTTTAAAAAAACATTTTAATTGCATAATTCGTTTGGATCACTGTAAATTAATGTACCATACACTTTGAATTTTGATTTGAAGGCAATGGCACTTACCCAAGGTTATCATAAACTTAAACCCCAAAATTACGGTACCTTTTTGCAACAGCCTGGACCCCAAATATTCATCCCAAATTTTTCAGATGACACAGAAGCAGCATTAAGCTGTTTGCAGTATATGTGCACAGAAGGATGTACCCACAAGCTAACTCAACAATACTAGGTAAAGAGTACTGAGCAAAGAGTATTCATTCATATAAATGAAGTAAATGTCTACTTGGGAACTCCAATAGAAGGTGCCAATTTCTCCCTTACTGCTTTATGCTGACTATCAAGATCACAGAATGGCTGCAGCTGGAAGGGACGTCCTAGGGTCACCTTGTTCTAGTCCCTGGCTCAAGACAAGGCATGACAGTCCAGTGTACAGAGACCATAGACATTATTCAAATAAACTCAAAATAAACTGTGATGCAAAGAGAGGGATGCATGAAAAAGAATGTGGTTCATAAATAGCATTGAAATAGTGTTTTAACAGAGACTGTTACAAGAACAGCTTCCATTGAACGACAATGGAGGTTATATTAATTAATGAAATCCAAACTCTCTGTGCCTTTTATTCAGTCTGAATGGGGTTGATAACAGAGAATATGTAGTAAATTAAACTTCTTGAAAATGCTCCCTGAGGTTTCTTATTTGAAAAGGTAAGGAATTAAAAAAAAAATTACTTAATTAATTAAAAGGGAATGAGTATTCAAAGATGAGAGGCAAACCTGGAGCATTTGTTGGAAAGCATAAACTCACTCTAGATCTGCAGTGTAGCTGGTTTTCTTCTGCTAACTTCTCAGACTTCTAGAGAAAATCCAGCAAAACAATAACCTCTGTTCATACTGCCTAATAATAATTATAAAAAGCTACCGATCTAAAGAAAAAAAAAGATTCTTTCTAGAGAAAGCTATGACTCGAATATGTTATTGCACATGTGATTTTCGATACACTTTTGGTCAATACCTGCATTCTTTCATAAGCATCAAATCAGATGGAAAGAAATAATTCATTTGTATTCTCTTTACCTCTGTCTCTAACTGACTACAAAAAAATAGACATTTCCACATAGTTTCTAGAGACTGACCTCATTCCTTTCTCTAATACTACTCAAAATTAGCTTCGCTGGTAACAGTAAAAGGTTTAAGCAAATTCTTCTAAAAGAATCCATGCATACTTGAGTATTTTACTAAGAATCTAAAATGATGTGACTCCCTCAACCCTTGTTTTTTTTAAAACATTAACTTGACAATTCTTCATAATTTGCTAAACGTAAGAAATCATAATGCCATTTGGTATATTGAGAAAAATCCAGTCCATAGCATTTCCTGATTCCTAAGTGAAAAAGAAGTGTTGAAAGTGGATTCAACAATTCTTCCATAAAAATAATTTAGACAATTAAAACGTTTTCTGCTAAAAAGTAAATTTAAAATAACCAGTAAGTTTATTTATGTTTTGAGTGAAAGGAAATTAAAGTCATATACAATCAGGCACAATAATAATAATTTAGAAACCATGCACAACTGTTCCAGAAAACTGTACAGAGAAGGGACATAAAACCAAACTAAAATAAAACAGAAGTAAGAAAAAAACCCACTGCTTTTAGTAATAAAAAACTTATTCTTTGGTTGAAAAGTGCACTGCAGTCCTTTTCAGTTGTTTAAGCCACTAATTTGAAGAAATAATAATGCAGTAGTACTGATAAAATTTTCTAAAATATAATACCAAAAGGGAACAAAGTACAAATTTTTTGGTGGTTCTATAAATGGTCTAAATCAGCTGCACCTTCTCAAAAAACAAGTAGATAGGAAGCACTAAATTCTAAAATACATCCACTGCCACTAAATCTGCACACTTTTTTTTGAGTAAATGACATTGACATTCTATTTACAGAATCAGTAGGCTTACTGATAACTGTTTGATGGGGAATTAATGATCTTGTAATAAAAATTTCTAGAACCAAGGTTTATTCACAGATAGCATGTATATATAAGTATAGTAAGATTGTAAGTATAATGAATTTTTAGGAGTTAGCTCCTATATTTAGTTATTTAGTTCCTATATTCATATTCTTTATTGCCATTAATATATATTTATTCATGCAAAATTTGAAGGGATGATGAAATAAACAGTGGAGTACTGCTACTGCTACAACCATGCCAAATATAGCTTCTTAAAAAAGGTCCAATTTCACTTTCTTCCTATCAAACCTAATCAACCTAACAATTCCTCTTAATTTTCATGTAACCCTCTGAACATGAATGCTGGAGGTTAAGATGCAGGGGAAGAAAGGTAAAATAGTGGTAATAGCAGTGTTGTTTAATAAGTAACAACTAGGTATTGCATGAGGCAGTAAATACTTCCTTCAAGGCCATTCATTACATTTCTTACAGGTTTTATCTTAACAAAATGAATCATAGAACTCTCAAAAATGAAAACAAAAAAATTTCATAAACTGCAGTTGCTGATTTGTATTGCATTGTCTTTCACCATTACTTTTTCTACTGGGTCATCTTTCTGCCATTATTATGAGAACTAGGAATTGATACGGAACTTATGCAGAAGACGGAAACCACTCTGCCTGGGTGCTGTGAATTTCAGTGCTGGTACACCGCAAGACCATTTCCGAGAAACAAAATCAAAGTCTACTCCTTGGGCAGAGAGAAAAGACAGGTTATTTCCTCTCAAGCTATGGATCACATGTAGAGCTGCCTTACACCTGTCTCAGCAGACAAAAAGCAGTTCTTCTCTTAAGGGAATAGTGGGAATATATGCAAAGCAGTGGATAATGTGTTTTCTTTTGAGCCAATCCCTTTACTTTAACAGTACTGAAATTCCAAATAAAAGTGCTCGTATATCTGTAGAAGATTGGAGAGATTTACATTGAGCTGTTTCATTTTGCATTGCTCTGTTTCCTTTCTTTCAGTCCATAAACCAACTTGAGGACTAGAATTATTTTAGTAAGGTTAAAGAGCTCAAATTATATAAATAAAAAATAACTGATTAATGGATTACTGTGATACTTCCTCACTTCGGATAACACTTTTGTGCTATATCAGAGCACATTACTGAAAATTATGATGGCCCATCAATTCCAGTTGTCACCTTGCTTTAGGCAGTGACCTTTAACTGGTATCTCCTAAGAGAAAAGCCTAACATGTACCTATACTCTTGTACCATGATAACGGAACAGTCTCCAGAGGCAATTATTTCATATCCTGAAGCAAAATGATCAATATATCTCCTATAACTTTTGCAAAAACAATCTTACATAAATCTAAATATTTATATTTAATTCTTGCTGAACTACTTCTGCTTTTACCTCATGGATGGGGGCGGAAGCCTATTACTACATGCTTAGCACTAAACATTTACTCCGATATTTAATTTATCAGTATTTTCTTCTTTTCACTACTAGAGGTCAGTTAGAAAAATTATTGAATATATTCAAATTCTAATGATGTGGCCACTAACTTTACATTGTCAGTAATGGTTCTGGAATTGGTCAAAAGCAATACATTTTTTCTGAGTATATAATTTTGGGGAAAAGGGCCACAAAATGACTAGAGAAGACAATTCAGAATTTTAATTAAGGAAAATATGAGTGAATACAAGGAATTTTTTTTAAGTTGTACATGTTTTGATGATAGCATCTCTATTTTTGAAAGGTTTTATTGAAAAGTTATAGCTTTCTTTAAATAATTAATCAACTATTTCTTGACAGGAATTCTCTCCACAAGAACAGACAGTGCTATTGAAAATTTTCCCTCCTTTTCCTTGTTTTTTTTTTTTTTTTTAATAATATCTGGTATTCATATGTAAAATTAGAAGTATAATATTTACATTTAAAAAAAAGATCTATGATTTTTGACTATTCTGTGTTTTCTGAAAGGTACCATTTTAAATAGGATTGCATTGCAATGTGGAGTGATTGTGTTTCAATCGTTGGCAGCCTTCTGAAATATACAAGCAGTAGGATAGCAACAAAGAAGCTTTCACTTCATGAACAATAATGTAATTATTAATGAACTGATTTACAGAAATGTGATACATTAAGAAACACACATAAGAGCTACTAAGGAAAAGACAAGCCTTTAAAAAGGAATATTGAATGACAGAAGGCAAGCTGGACAGATAACGACCACAAGAAATCACCTTGGATCACATGACAGGAAATAAAGGTTGAGTGAGTGATTGACATTTCAGGGAGAAGATTTGTGACAGTGTTGGGCTACAGTATCTGAATAGAGAACAGGAAAGTCAAGAGTGCAGGGGAAAGAAAGTTCTCATTAGACACAGCATTTCTACCTTCCCCATTTGTAAATACTATTTTATCTTTAAATGATGCTTTATAATCAAATTTGTTATGAATCTAGTAAAAAGACTAGATTCAGCAGCCTCCAGAGGACAAGCAGCCTGACAATAAGGAGAAAGGAGAGGAAATTCAAATGAAATATTGATTACCAGATATTAAGGAGTATGCTAGAAGAGTGTAAAATAAGTTCATTCATCTCCACAAATGTGGTGCCAGGTATTGAAAAAATGGACAATGAGAAACTTTTTCCTTAGGGGAATAAACAAAACTGGTACATTAAAGCAGACAAAGAAGCTCTTTAGTAATTTTCACCCTTATCTTTCCATCAGAGGAGTGAGGTGTTAAACAAGTAGAGGCAGAGAAGCAGGAGGAAGAAATATCTTGGTCAAAGCATCCAAGTTAAAGTTAATAGGACATTTGAGGTTAATTAAGGTTAAAGAACAATGGCGCATTGCCAGGAGTAATTTTAATCTTTTTGTGTCTGTCATCTAACAGACTGCAGAACAGTAGCAGACTTAGTAAATGTCTGAATCTAAGATACACTTGTGAACTTCAGAAGTAACCAGAACAGCCTCATGTGCTCCTTGGAGTTAAAATCACAAGGAACCCTTGGCAGGTGGGAAATTTGCTTTTTAGGAAGTACATACCCAAATTCCTAAGGTTCACAGAAAATTCATGGCGTACCTATAGTTAGTAAGAAAATGTAGTTAGTATTCATATAAAGGAAAAGATACTAAAAGTTTTCAGCATCTTTACTTGAATGTGAAAATGCAACAAATTAACTAATAAGTTAAAAAATTACTAGAAAAAAAATCTCGTTTTTGTAACTGCAGTCCTAATTAAAATAGATTATTAAAACAAGCTGTAAAACTTGCTTTATTACACCTTATTTCAGATACTAAATGTTTTCCTTCATCATACAAAAGAAACATTAGGAAGAAAAACAGGGAAAACATGACCCCAAGAAGTGACAGGGAGCAACTGCAGACCACTGCCAGTGTCACACTTCCACTCCCAAAAGGCAAACAGTGTTGACTTGGTTGGTCTAATAGACAGAATCACTAACTAGGCACATGTGCACAAACGGAAAGGAAAAAGTCAGTTACACAGAATGTAACAATCCATTGGGACACAAGGTCACATCAAGTAGTGCAACCAAAAAAAAATTTATTCCAATCAGGTTGTTTTAAAGTAAAACAGCTTGAGACCTAGTGGAGCCTAGTCAGTTTCACAACAGTGGCCAAGTCACTAATTCAATAAAAAGTCATGAGAAATTGTATTTCCAAATCTCTTTTTCTTCCTCACTGCTGCTACTTAGTAATTATTCTCTGCTGTTGAACAAACATGGCAGTGGAACAAAAAAAAATAGGAATACCACTCACTGCTGTCCTCATATATATTAAACATTTGTATACATTAATATGGAACTGGAAGGATATATTACATTACGATATTTCTTGATTTTCATTTATCTTAAGTATGCTTGTCACATTTATTCCTGCATTGCTTTAAAAATTATGCAATGCTTTTATACTGATACACATACATTTTCCATGTAGTCATAGAAAGAGAAAACACAAGGCAAAAAATCAAACTTGATACAAAATATACCTGCAGTCTTGTAAGAACAAAGTACTAAACTGAATAAAAAACCCCACCTCCTAGCACAAATTATGTAGAGTAACATTTTGGCACAAGGAAAGTCTGTGAAATAAAGAAGTTCTATAAATATGACTCAGAGAACATTAAGAGTAACACGTGAAGGAATTTGAATTTTTATGTTCTGTGTATATTTGTATAGATTGCTACAGAAAAGGTATAGAAATTAACATTTTTTTAAAAAACTCCTTTATTTTTGTTTCTACTCTTTATTTGTAAAGATTCCTCAATTCCACTTGGTACAAAACCAGGAATTTTCTTGCATATATTTTATACATATAGGTATGTGCATGTATATGGGTATGTGATTTGTCATAGCCTGTGGAGCAATGAGGAAGGTACAGCTGCTTAAAGTGGTGGATTTGATGGAAAAAGCAGGAATTATGCTGACTAGTCTACGGTCCTTTATGACACAGAATGAGACAGAAAAAATATTGTGTTGGTAGTTTAGTTCAGTTTGGTGGAAGCCAGAACAAAAGCAAGACATTATCACCAACAGAACATCACCATAATATTAAAAAAAAAAAATTAACCACAAAAAAAAAAACAAAAAAAAAAAAAAAAAAAAAAAAAAAAAAAAAAAAAAGCTGAAAATAAAGTAGAAGAAAATTAAGGGATGTAAATTAAGGGATGTAAATTATTGTAATTAGAAGTCATGGGACACTTAAATCCAATACAAATAGGAGACAGGAAAGAAAGACATAATGTTGGTAAACTGTCTTTTAAGTAAGAAGAGCAATCAGTGACAGTCATTAGCACATTTCACTCATACTGCAAGTTAAGGTGGCCCAGGAAATGATACTATGATACTTCTCATGGGGAGGGCTGGGCATTTTCTTTATGGAAAGGACAATGCTGCTCTGTGCACTTGGGCTATCAATTCTCTTATCTGTTATTAGTAGTGGATTAGTTGTGGTCTGGATTGCTCTCTTTTCTGATGCCTGTGTGATACACAGAGAATAGAAAAATGCTCATACCATTATGAAACTGGATTGTTCTTTGCGTCTGAAAGAAGTTTTGGAAATCTTTAATCACCTGATTGATTTAGCAACTTATTCTCACTTCTTGATTGCTTTATTTCCCTTTAGGTGAGGGAGGTACTGATTGTGTCTAGGTGTCTGTGCACAAACTACATGAGATTTGTTATGATAAAGCAGTGCTTTAGGATTTAATCAAATATTATAGAAAAGCAGGCTCAGTTGCTAGAACAACAATATAAAATTAACGGTGTATAAGTTTGTGAAAGTGCATTTGTTTTGCAGATACTATTTTAGGAGGTGTATCACTTAACTGAAATTGTAGAACCATTATTTTGGACACAGAGTTGAAGTTCTAAAAATGCTGAAAGTAACTGGCAATTTCATTCCTGTACAAAAGAACTTTCTACCATCACTAGAGTTGAAATTCTTCTTACAAACACGCTTTCTTGACACATTTCCCCATGATTTTAAAATTCTTCCTGTTTTCCTATCTATCAAAAGGCTTTGCAAGAAAAGAGTGTTACTAACCACCTTGATGAACAGCTATGAATTTCTCTGATGGAGACCAGCTAAACCTGGAAGGATCTTTTTGTAGATAAGAACATTCCTACCATTCTCTTTTGTGAAGAATGTGCCTAATGATTAGGTTGGGAAACCTAAATTTTCATGCATATCAGAACAACTCTGACCTCTATGATCATATGCATGAAGTTGAAAACAAGACCACACACAGCGTGGGGGCACAACTATTTCAAATTTAAATTTCAAACTGGTTACAGTAACTGTGTTGTCATACCAGCGGAAAAATTCAGAAAGTTACTGAAGAATGGATAAACTGCCTGGTACAGCTTGTATGGTAACCAACAATGTAGGGATTTAATGAGATGAAAGATTTGAAAGGGTTATTTGCAAACTGTCTAATAATAAGCAATTTTAGATGTCTCAAGGCCAGTCATAGGGAGAATGCAGTTTATAGTTTTATAATCTTTGTGACATGGTGCCCTCCAGCAAGCACAGAATGGGTCCTATTTCAGTTGTTTTAAAAGACCTGCATGTATCAGAATAAAGTTGGTCTCAGCATGTTAAAACAGCATGAAATACATTCCCTTGCAAATTGTTTACAGAAAAAATGTGTTTATGGAAATGTATCACTGATTAAAATTACCAAAAGGTAAAAGACTCTCTCTGAGTCTTTTAATTGTATTTCTTCCTAGAGAGTGGCTAGTAAGGATGCTATTCGAAACTGTCATGATGAAAAAAAATGTTCTTTTCCTTTGAACTACTATTTTCCCTAACTATTTTGAAAATTTTAGTTTTTAAAAAGCTAACAGCTCCCTTGAACAAAATCAAACTGTACTCCTGGAATTTTGGTCTCGTTAACAGGCACAGATCTTTTGTAGGTTGAAAACAGAGCCTGTCAGAATTTTTTTCATGAAAAACGTCTTGATAAAACAACTAATTTGATTCTGAATATGATTGTTTGTGTTTGTTCTCTATTGAGTATGAACACAGAAACCCAAGTATTGAAATCAACAGACCAGAATTTAAGGAAAAGTCATAAGGAAAATAAATTGAGACCTCAAATATATTCTTATTCCAGTTAGTCAAAAAGTTGTCAATTATATAAAAAAAGTGTCCTTGTTTGAAACAAGAACTTTTCACAGAAACTGAAATACCTTACTTAATTTGTAAATTTCTTCTTTTCTTAATTTAAGAAGTCATAAATAACAAGTAGATAATCTAACACGATTACTCAGAAGTTCAAAGATTGAGATTAGAGTAGTGTAACTAGTCCCATTACTTTTCTGTATTTCATCTGGGAACTGGAACACAGGATTTTTCACTCTATGTTACACACTACAGGTGTTTTTTATATTTTAATCTACAGTGTTATCAAAGCAATAGCAGAAGCAGGCTTTGCAACAGGTTCCCTTTAAAGTTTAGTTGAAAACAAGGCAAGATATGAAAAGGGGATTTGTGTCCTGTGTCACAACGCAATAACAAAGTTCTTTTTGCATGCATTCTATAGTTCAGTCATATCACAGAAGAGACGTGTGAAACACCTTTCTGCAAAAACTTCTGAAAACCAGTATCAAAAACATTAACAAAAGTACTCACATTGAACTTGCTGAACTATGATCTTTTATCATTAGAAGTGTTTGATGTTTATATTTTTAAATGAAAGCCCTATTTTCCTCAAAATAAACATTCTTTACTCAATTGGATTTCACCCAGATATTAAAACTTTGGAAAGATCTGTTTCAAATTATTTTCACTTAGTTTTCAGTTTTCAGTTCAGAAAAAAATAGCCACAAAAATTATTTTCACAACTGTCTGCGTAGACTGTCTTCTAACACTGTTTGTATTCTTCACACTTAGCTTTTCTTAACTGTCTGAATCTTCTGTGGAGAACAGGAGTGGGTATGGCAAGGTTATACAAAATGATTGTTAAAGGGAATAAAGGTTCTACTCTGATGTAAAAAAAAAAATGCAGCTAGTCAGAATTCCTTAGCATCTTCTGACACACAAAATCTCTCATCTGAATTTGGAGCAGTAGCATTATCGCAAACTGAAGATAATTGATACATCTCACATTCTCAGTACTAAGACATTTACAAGTAAACTACTAAATATACAAGTTAGCTGAATCAGAAGAACCTCAGCTTTGGTATGATTAAGTTTTAATTGTATTTTTCCCTAGGGATCACTAGTAGCTAATAAGCTCATGAAAATAGGACTTTAAATAGCGGGAGTAGTAAAAGTCACTCCATGCACCATATTTTGGTATGCTTGGCTGCCTAAGGCATCCTATTGCCTGCAGTTTCAAGAATTTGGTTTTCAACGAAAAATCTATTAAAAAAGCCTTAAGATTTTTTTTTTCCAAGGACAGATGGCTCAGTACATCATGTACCTTTTGTGAATCCCAGAGATGCTGGTACCATGTCTTCTTACTTTTACTGTTTATTTGTTAGAAACACTTTGTGACTTAAAAATTCTGAATCACACATTTCTCAGATTTAATTATATGCGTGTCACTCTGATAACAGTGATTGCAGTGAATAGGGATTGCAGCCATAAGCATCAAAAGTAACTTCTAACCTTATAAATAATATTTTGCTTAATTTTTTGAGACTATTTGGTATTTCTGCTAATGAGTACAATTTTCCCCACCCTTTTCTTAGCCATATCAGGCAACTGAATGTGTTTCTTCCAGAATATTGGGCAAAGGGAGGTCCTATAGGTATATCCATCTACAAAGTGTGTCAGATCAAAGATAGAGGCATCATTCTGCAAGTGAAGCAAGCGGAACATAGACAAACCCCACATCTGTGATATCAATCAGCATAACTCAAACAAAGTTAACTCCTTTATCCCAAGAATTTACATTTTTTTTGCTAACTCTAGGTGCTTCTAAATGGAGTGAGATAAAAACCTGGCAACTAAAACAGGCGGATTCTATACTTTACTGATTGATAGTTAATTACTTTATAAAGTGCCATTAAAACTGATTTGAGAGTATTCATTTCTTCCTTCTCCATATCCTAACTAATGTCTCCTTTGCAAATTCAACTAGGGCTTCATTCATTTATAATGTTTACTTTGTATGGTTAGAAAAAAAATGTTACTGCATAACTTAAAATGTTTTAACTACATTCCTGTAACTACATTTTGCACTGAAAGTAATCAGAAATCTTGCACACACAATCATGTAAAATAATAAATTTTTTTTCAGTATCTATGAAAAAAAATCTATTCAATTGAGGAACATGGCATTAATAAATGAAGGGCATCTTCAAATTCATCGAAGAGTTGAATAACAAGATTACAATATGACTCTAATTAATTAATTGACAATAGGCTTTACCCTCACAAAAATTCAGTTCCATCAGAAGTTTGATGCTGGCCTATGAAAACTGAGATGCAGAGGAATGACTTATGGAACACTGATGCTAAGGATTCATTAAGCAGAGAAAAGAATAACCTACTAATATATTGAGCTTCAGAACGAACTAAATTCCACAGACTTGCAGGCCCCAAGACACTATAACAGGTGCAGCAATTATATATGGCACAACTTGAGGGACATACTAGCCACTCATCTGTGAGCTCAGCAGTTTTGATGAGCGAATGAACTGTTAATTAACAAATATTAAGATCCCAACTTGTCAAGCAAAATTAAACTCCAGGGAAGAAGCACAATTGCCCAGGAGAAGCCAAGCTATCAAAACTAAACCAGGTCAGAACTAGTGAATTACTCTTGGAAACAGTGAAAGGAGTATTTCTACTGTTTAATTTTTTGTGGTTCAAAATACCCCATGAGCAGTTGGGTAATCTTTTTCTCTGAAGTATCTGAGATACAGAAGGCTCATGGGTATGATATTTTGTAAAAGACCGGGGATCCACATTAGCTCTGAGCTTCCATATGAGGTGACCTCCTTTCCCTCCCATCAAGACTTCACTGCATTTGACATCCTATTCATGCCATTGTAATAGTGATTTGAAGGACAATTCTACAGCTTGAGAAAATTACCCTTTCTGAAGATCCTCCATATGAAAACTGCTGCTCTGTACAAGCACTTTCTTAGTCTGAAGATAGAAAATGTGGTTGCACAGAATTTTCCTACACAGAGTGCATTTCCTTCACTGTGAAGATCTGTGTGTAACAGTGTGTGGAGATGCACACAACGTACACACACACACAGCAGCACCAAGATCCATACTCCTGTATGAAGTTGTTGCACCATATAACACTGAAGGGGAAACTTGTAAATGAGAAAGCAAAGTTAGTCAGCTGACTTCCACATATAGAAAGAATACCAAACGTTTAGAATAAATACATTATTTTCAGCTTTCCCTTCTAAAAACAGGGACTTTACTGTTTAATTTTCTGAAATAAACTTCTACCACATGAAAAATCTAGGAGCTGTGCAAGTGTCCTCAGTGAGGCATTTCTTTAATCTTTCTCTTTGGAAGGAATACTGAAATCAAAATAAAGTCCAACAGGCATTTTGCTCTATTTGATCTGGCCTGGATTTTCTTTTAGTTTGTAGTTAGATGGTTTTGGTTTTCCAATCTTTCAAGCTCAATATCAGAGCAAACTACTTTGATTTTTTAAAAAGCATATGCATGAAACAGGTCAGGAAAAAAAACCCAAAACAACCTCTATTAGAACACATGATGTAAAGCTATTGGCTCATAGTGAAGAAAAAGCCTCAGCCCTCAGGTAAGCAATCAGCTGAAAAAAAGTGATGATTTTTATGTGCTTCCACAATGAACCGAATTGCAACTGGTCTGCATCTCTGAAGCAGGTGTTCCTTCTCAAGATAATTCAGAAGATGGAAAATGTACCAAATTGTGGGGGAAAAAAATTGAACATACTGTTTTTTTCTTTTTCTTTAATCAGTAAATTGGAAAATTCCTTTTAATATTTAAAATACTGTCATAAATTTGAATGATTGTTTCTGCATTAATTGCAGAAATTGTGGATGTTGATTATTTGAAGTGTTAGTTCACAGTCCAAGTAAGAAATTGGATTCATTTGTGGGTTCTTCTCAATACATGTAGAATAGTGTACAACTTCTTTAGGATGTGATAAATAAAAAGTGTTTTTTAAGTAGATATCTGGCTCACTGATATTCAGAAATTAAATAACATAATAATATGGAGTCATACCTTCATTTAAAATAAGGACTGAAATTTGGAGAAAAATTTTAAAAAATCCACATTCAAATGTCACTCAGTCTTGTCTCTAAACTATTTGACATTGAATTACCACAACCAAAGAGAAAAGACCTGAAAAAATATGAAGGAATACTTAATAGATTTTAGGAAAAAAACCACACCTATTGAACACCTGCAGTTGTTTCCACATGAAGGCAATGCAGAAAACTTAGGGGAGTGCTGAGATCAGACCTAGCAGAAAAAAACCCAGACACACATACACACAATTTCTGTTATTAAATGCCAAACCGTGATGTATAACAACTGATCATATTTTTCAAATTACCTAAACTATGTAAAGATGGGAAAACTGGTATTCCATTAATTGACAAGTTAGGTCTTATATAGAAAGCTACAAATGAGTTTCTTCATAATGCAGTGAAAATTATGTCACTAATACTCATCTGGAGGCAAAGCTTCTCTGTAATTTGGAGAACCAGTTTGGACTTTTCACCAACTCAGATCTAGGTCTCTCCACAGCAGGAAGGGAAAATTCTGCCAAACTGTGTTAAATGAAATATGATTATTTGGCTGCAACTTTTGCTACTAGGGTAGAAATCCATGTTGAAAAATCACTGGTTTTCTCTCTTTTTATGTCCTGTGTACTCATACCACGTGCAGGATTACAAAATTCCAAAATTCTTAAATTCAGTTTTCACCTATGTGATTGGGGAGGCAGGGAATCGGGGTGAAAGGGAAGAAATGTTACCAAATGATTTACTGAGCTACAGAAACTTTCTTATTCAAATGACAAGCAAACCTTTAGTCTCACATTCTTTTCAAGAAAAGTCTTAAACTCTCCTTTATCCAAAATGCTTCAGACCAGGGCTTTTGGCTTTAGTTACACACAAGGATTGCCAGCTTGTTAAAAATTCTCTCTGATTTCAACTTGACTGCCTCAAAATGATCCCATGTTGCCTTTTATCTGAATGTTTATGTCTGAAAGCAGCAATAGCAGAAACTCTACATTATTTGAAGGAAATAGCTTTAAGTAAAATAGTAAGAAATGAACATATATGGAATTTTAATTCTTTACTCTTTTAGACACTTTCTGTACAACTCAGTCTTTGGAACAGGTTTCTGCTGTATGAATATAAATGTGCTTTATTTCAGGACAGCAAACTTCAACCTACTTAGTTCTGAAGTTTGTCAAAATTGTTCTTAAAGCATGCTGATAAAAACACCACCTATTTCTGTTTCTATGACTTCTCCCAGGCAATGAACTAAAGGTAGTCAAAATGAAAAAAAAAAAAAAAGGTGGCACATAAAAGGGATAGTGAATGAGACAGAAAACAGGACAAAATGCTGGGGCCTTAATAAGTTATCAGAAGCTACTGAAGAAATATCTTATTCAAACCCTCCTCCCCACCCAACACCAAACAATGATAGAATCAAATAGCGTATCTGGAATGAATTAAAAGATCATTGTAGAACAGAGAAAATTTAAGACAAAGTAATTATATCTTTATATTTTCCTGAGCAGTGGGTATGTCGAATGGAATAGATGAACTCTTCTTTATTCTGTTTTCTTTGTGGATCAAACAAGACTCAGAGTGAAACATGAGGAGACAGGCTAGTTCTACGGAAAGAAAAACTGCACATGCAATCTGTCTACTCACTGAAAACTTAGGGATAGAGATTTCCTGCTGCTGAGGAAGATGTCATCAATTCATAGGGGAAAAAATTATACAGCAGCTTTTTCATTTGCGCTAGATGAACACTGTCAGAAACTGAGCACATGAGCACAGAACAGATGAGCTTCTAGGTACCACTAAAGTGAGCAGGCTACTTTATATATAATGTATCAGTAGCAGTTCCACTAGCTCAAAATATAAGTACATATACATATACATATACATATACATATACATATACATATACATATACATAGTGTGTATGTGTAAAATAAATAAAAAATAAAGAGCTATAGATATAAATACATAAAATAGAAATACAGTCAGACTCCATAAAACTCACATTGATGTCCTGGACGTAAAGTATTACTTAGAGGTAGGTGTTGTGCATTTATATGAGCAAATTTAATTTCCTTATGGCTCTGTTCCTTCCCTTGCTGAACGTTTTGCTCTTTGGTATTTCACAAAGTACTCATCTGACCTAGGCCATCCTTCTCTCATTTTAAATCTTTAGTTTTCCTTAGCGGTGTAGCCACTTTCACAGCCTATTCTTTTACCAGGCCCTTCTAGTACAAAAATGCAATCTAGACTCCAGCATGTCAATAAGGAGTCAGGGAGTGCCACAGCTTTAAATAGAGGAATGCAGTTTCAGCTGATACAGGAGTAATTATGAGTCCATACAGGGAAACGGCATTTATTAGCTTTGCCATGCAGTTGTGTGAGAATAGGAATGGAAAGCATTATGTAAATTATTTTCTATTCCTGTGAAATTAACCATGTAAGGATTTGGAGCACTTTCCCTACACATTTTTTAATGTTTCCATTCTCATTTTAATTGGGAAGCAATATTTGATATGGACAACACTGTTAAACTTTTGAAGGCCACCTTAGAAGTCAAAAATACTTTTACTTTCTACTGAAAACATTTTAATATTGCATAGAATACATATGCATTTCTGCAGACAGTTCAGAAAAATAATATTCTTATAGATTATTTTAGATGAGAGCTTAACTTTTTTTTGAAAAATAAATTTTTGAAGCTATGAGCAATAACAGAAGTGTGCACAGTTTTGTATTTGTAAGTCATGTAGTCCAGGCTTATGCTTTCTTAAACTGCATTTTTGAATGGATGTCATAAAAGTACAGTATTGCTTTTGAAAATACATAAACCCATACAAAGTTCATAGAAAGTACTTATACAGAAATATTTAAAAATGCAAGTCTGTTTGGACAGCTTTTGTATTACACCTTATCTGAAAATAACTTCAGAACTAGACTAATAAGTACTCTTTAAACTATCTGGGGGAAAGGGACTTTTGTTAACAGGGGAATAATTCCTGAAGAGCAACTACTGTGCTGTTAAAACTTTTCTAGGCTTGCCAGTGTGCGCATCTGTCATATGAGTTTCCCCTTGCTACCCAACAAATGGCCTGAACTTAATTCAGGAGGGAACATCCAAGCTGTCAAGTCACACAGAAGATATTTATGATCACCCAGAAAATGAACAGATATATGCAAAAGGCTTTATGTATTTTCCCAGTGAAAGCACAGTAATGTCAAAAGCTTAAATATTAAAGGAATTTTTGCTCTTTGCCTGTAAACCATGAGAAAAATGTTTCACAATCTTTGAATGGAACAGTAACATGGTGAGGAAAAATAATTTCAGCACTTCCTTATATTTTTGATAATCCGTGCATGACTTCTGACACTAGCAGAGTTGTTATTCTTGACCAGATTTGAGCCAGAAACAAACAAGAATTTGTAGGGGTATTTAGCAATGAACATATTAAAGCAAGGTCATCACTTTTGGCAATTCAGAGGGAAGTTTGTAATTCAGCTTTAGCATATGTGAGAAGAATAGCATGATAAACAATAATGTAATACCATTTTCCAGATTAATCATGTAGCTTCTAACACACATAGTGTGGAGAAATTACATAAAAATATGTATGCAGATAAACAAACAAAATATAACACAAACACACACACACACACACACACACACACACACACACACACAAAACCGCAAACAAAAAGAACACAGTTGTTACAATTAAATACAAGTTTCAATATTTCCATTTAGTATTTGGGAATCTACATCTATGAAGACTACATAAACAAGCATAAACTTGTTTAAAGCTTAGACTTATAAACTAAAACTTAACCCCATATTAATGTGCACCTCTAAAACCAAACTGTTCTGTGTCTGTAATATGTGACCACAGGTTATTTCAGGTTTGGAAGATGTCTGTGAACTGTTTTGAAGTAATGATTTACCTGTCTTTATAATTCCTGCAAATAATTAATAATAATTTCTATTATTAATGTTTTCTCCTCCAATTTCAATGAATTCACCATTTGACACACTTGTGAAGAAGTAGTAACCACTAACTTAAAAATCAGTACTTTTATAGGTTTCAATGTCTTACTTATACCTCCTTTGTAGAAATAAAACATGGCACCAAGTAATGCTATGTGCTTTACTTTGTATTCGTAAGAGATACAATTTAATTGAAATCTAATGAGTTTGTATTTTTTACATAAAAAAATCTTGGGAACTGAAAAGCACCATTTCTCTAAAGCTTGAAAATATGAATCAGCCATATGACAAGCAAATATTAAACAAACCATGCAGGTTAAGGCTATCCTCCTGAATACAGTAGACTTCCTAATTCTTTTGATGGAATTAAATTAAGCAGAGGAAAAAGCCATCTTTGTGATGTACAGACAATAACGATATATTTGCCTTCACAACTAGAAGGATAACATTGGTTAAGATAGACTAATGTTTTGAAGTAGTATGGTGTGCTGGGTTCACCTGTGAAGAAGAAACTGAGAGAATTTCTCTCCATGGGGGCTTCCTCTGTGGGTTGATTGGGACCAATTGAGGGCTGGTTTGGTTATTGACAGCCTGGAAAAACAATTGGAGAGGGTTGGTTCGCTCCATGAACACACATTTTGAAGGAGGTAATCCGGGAAAAAGCTCTCTTTTATTTCTGGTGGCTGGTCAGGTAACATCGACCTCCTGGGCTCCCCCCCATGCGGGGGGCTCGGGAGGCCGCTTGGGCCCCGTTTGCAAACCAAGGGCCCCAATGGCTGGGGGGAGGAAAAGTTCGTTGATAAGACCTTAGCCCTGCTTCCTCCCCCACGGGCCCATGGCTCTGGGGGGCCCGGCTCCTGCTGCTGGCTCAGAGCAGCTTTGGAGGGGTTGAGCCCGCCCAGCCCCCACATGGCCTGGGTGGAGGCAGCCAGGCCTCTATCTGGGAAGCACGGGTGGCCATGGGCAGTGTGGGTGCTGCAGCTGAGCCCCAGAAAGGCTGATTGAGATCTCAGCCGCCCCTCACCCAGCACGGCCTGTGGGGGGAGGAAGCTGGGCCCCTGTCTGGGAAGCAGGGGTGGCCATAGGCAGTGTGGGTGCTGCAGCTGAGCCCCAAAAAGGCTGATTGAGATCTCAGCCGCCCCTCGCCCTGCAGGCCTGGGCCTGGCCCAACTCTTGAAGTTTTTGTGTGAAACTTTAACTCTTTAGTGCTCAGATAAAATTTTGCAAACCTCCAGCTTTTCTTTGAATATGAGAGCAGAAAAAGGAGATACTCTGAAGTCAGTGAAGCAAGAGCTAAGTTTTTTTAGATGGAAGGAGAATGAGAAGATGTTGTAAAATCCTTTTGTGAAGTTGTAGGGATAGACTGATATCGCACTGAGAATTCCTATAAACCGTGGAGAAAAAGACATGGGAGAGGTTGGAGTATTCCATTTGATAAATCATGTGACCGAAGTACCTGTGCTGAGAATCTTTGCCCTGAGGAAAGAAGGGGATCTCGGTTTGCTGAGGATGAAGCATGAACAGAGAGAAAAGAGATGAAGAGAACTTTTGCTTTGGAACAATTCATTCTTAAAAGTAATACCCCATGAGTTTAACATGGCCCATAAGCACAGCTTTGGGAAAACTCTGAGGATGGGAGGAGCTTCACAACTTTGCAAGTTTTTTCCCAGGCGGATGCAAATCGTGAAAGTGAAACCACGAGACGATTGTTTTCTTCCTCCTTGTGGAGAATTCCCTATAGCCTGACAAGAGGAAACTTCTCTCCCTGAAGTGAATTGAAAAAAGGACTATTTAAGTTGGGAACTGACTGAAGTAGTTTTTTGTATGTTTGTTTTGTTGTTATGAAGGTTGGGGGAGGGAAGGAAGGAGTGGTCTGAAAAAAATCTTATTCTGAATTTGTTTTTTTTTCCTCCCTTCTTTGTGTAGTTAATAAATTCCTTTTTGTACCCTTTTAAGTTTTAGGCCTGCCTTGCTTCTGCTCCTGGTTCTGTCTCACAACAGAAAATGAGTATATTTAAATTGACAAATCAAAAATATGACATTATTTGGTGCGTTGGCTGGGAAATTCAAGTTAAACCAAGACATATGGTAAATCTGCTTCCTTATGATGTGTTTCTCAGCTCTTTAAACTGTTAGACTTGGGGATATCAAAAACCTTGATTATACAGAGCGCTAACTGATTAATTGTAACCATCAGGCTTTCTGACATGTATTAATATTAACCTGTGGTATTCATGGCCACAGAACATTTTAGAAGAGCTGCAAAAAAAGAAGATTAAAGCTAAGAATAACTTTTATGGTATATTACAGTCTCATATTGTACCAATCTGTTCATCCTATTCTACCTAGGCAGCACAAAGTAGAGGGGTCTTAGACAGAAATAAGGGAAAATTTAATTCCTTTAGGGGCATTCTCACTGACTTGATGTCAATGGAGGAATCAGACCCGACTTCTACATCACTGAACAACTGATCACTTACGTCTACACTAATCAGTGAAGTGCAATGGAGTCTGCACTGGATCAGGCAGCGACAATCCTCTCCCATTGTGACTGCTCCCTCTGTCCACTGACTCTACGTTCAAGTATCTGTTTCTTTGTTAAAGTGAAAAATCTTTGCCATGCTTTACAAAGAAGATAAAATCAAAGAAACAACAAAAAATCCCCACAGAACTACTACTGCTACCAACAAATTGGAATTTGACAGAAATTTGTATCTGGGTTTAACCAGATACAGTCTGCCCAAAGAAGTCTACCCAAACTGGCAGACTTCCACATTACTTTGAGCGTATATTACAAAATACTTTGAATTATCTGCTGCTGGAAATAGAGTCAGAAGTAGACTCCTGGATTATGGGCCATTGAGCTAACCCAGTACTTCGTTTGATGTTTAAATCTGATCTGTAGGTCAGTATAAACATTAAAAAATAATATGTAAAATATATTTACCTGCTTTGAGAACTGTTGCTAGGGCAAAAAAATTTGCTCTGGAACTTGGAGACTGCAAACTGAGCTATGTTATGGAAAGATGCAGGTCTAAGCAAATTCTGCTACTGTACAGGAAGTACCTATGCTTGGTCTGGCTACAAAAGAGGTGACAGGACTTTATCAATACCTTTATTAGAAGTGGATTAAGAATAAATTATCTTCTTTTGTTAAAGAAGCACATAATCTTATCAACAACTGTATAGCACTGGCACACAGGAATAATCAATAGGATATGAAGAAAGAACATGCTGTAATCTTCACTTAATATACATTAGTTGACACTACAATTACTAGTTGGCTAACAAGGCAGTTACTAGCATTGGTACTCCAACTGTTTTAAATTTAGCAATTTCCATTAAGACACTTGCCCATGCTCTCTTCTATCCACATAGTAAAAAGAGGCAGACCATATTCCCAGTTCTCAGTCTCTCTAAAAGGATGTATCTAAGAAGTTATAAAAGATTTTGAAATGGACAGTGATGTGAAAGAGTTTTAAGTATATATATAAACACCTTAAAAATAACAGTTTAGGAGATAAATTATTACTTTTGAGCTTACACAATAACAATTCCAAGTAGGACCCCTTGCAATGAACTAGAAGAGTTCTTTACAGACTCACTTAAGACAAGACTCAGATATGGACTTCTTAAAGACTGTAAAATTTCTAGACACTTCAGGAAGTGCATAATATCTAGCAAAAGTGTGAAAGGAGCTCCATGTGGCTGTATGGCAAACGTTAAATATGAGAAAGTCTTGGGGAAAGCCTCTTTTTCTGCTTGAATTGCAGCCAAGTGGACCTTTCGTAAGCAAAAGAGAGTTAGTGATGATGTCCCCTTACACACCAGACATCTTTGAGAGGAGACTGGCAGTTCCTCGAATCTTTCAGATTCTGATGAAAAAAGACTGTTCTTGTAAGGTCATGTCCTCATTCCAACATTAATTTTTGGAGATTTTTTCCAGAGATAAAGTATGAAGTTTAATAAAGAATAGAGGCAAGTTAACTTCCTTCAGTACATGAAAGCCAAAATTCTCTTTAGGTAAAAGCTTCAGATAGATCTTACCACTTGTCCTTATGGAAAACAGTGTAAAGGAATCGACTATAAGGATTTGAATCTCAGCTGTCCTTGTTGCAGAGGAGAGATCATAAAGACTGTTTTCAGAGATAAATGCAGAAGACAGCATTCAAAGATTCAAAAGGCTGTCACATCAGAAGATAAAGGACATGAATTGTTCCTCTTTGACAATAGGCCAACTATTAGTAGCCTAGCATGATTTGCAGGGATTTCTGATGTGAAAACTGAGTGATGGAGCATCCTGCAGAGTGTGAGTTGCAAAGCAATCTCCCTTGTGGAAGCAAGGGGGTTACTGAACTTCAGTTTAAGCATTTAGCTTCTTATGTTTTAGACAAGGATTCAGCATGAATCACTTTTTTTGCAAATATATATAAGGTTGTTGTCATAAAACTCTTACTATCTCTTGAGAGACTTGGTTCAACAGTCTTTAAATGCAAGTAAGGTTATATCTGTTCTGAAGTGCGTATTTGTGATATCAGTCTCTGAGAAGACGTCATGTCCAGAGGCTGGACAGTGTAGGTCTGGAGTACACTATGCGAAGCCTGTTTGACAGATGTACGAGGCTTCCACAGGCACTGAAATTTGGACTGGCAAACTGAAAACCTGAAGAACACTTTAAAAAGAAAACATAATGCTTGTTTCTATAAGAGGGGAGAACATAGAGTTCTCTAGTGTATTTATATATTTATGCATTACATATTTTTTTAATTGAAGACAGACTTTGCAGTGCTGATAGCATAGGGGCCAGGGGACACTTGACACTAAACTCAGTTATTGAACATTGGGATTCTGATTGCTTTGTCTGGGCAGAACTTATATCAAAAGAACTGTAGCCCATATAGATGTAATCTAAGAGAAATGATTGTTCTTGAATAACAGAAGATCTTGTGGAAGAGAGTGTGGCTGAACACAGATCTGTTAGGTATTACATGAAGACTTTACACAGAGTTACACGCTCTGAGGACATCTTCTCAGGGCAAGTGCTGCCACTACAGACCATACAGTGGTGTCAAAGGCATTGCCTGGTGTCGTAGAGACAAATTTACAAAATTTGTATATTTGTCTCTACAACAAATTGATTTTGTACTACTTTACAAAACGTAGTACAAAATCAAGGTATCTCCTAAAAACTGGTAGGAGAAGACCTGAAAAGAACCTATTTCAAACAGTAACTTTATAATTAGTAGAATCATTGCCAACATGGAATTGAAAAGAATCAAAAGGGAAAGGGAAAGGGAAAGG